>JBAMJV010003951.1:0-231906 GCA_037951105.1 Echinarachnius parma | reverse complement strand
GATACTAAAAGGGGGGACTTGACACCCCTCTCCCCCTTAACATATTCCCCTGCTCCCAGTATTGTAAATACATTGCGCTGTAACGAAGGAATTTCATCAGATCTGTTCCAGCCTTCAAGGGATCCGCACCAGTTCCAAACAGACAGAACCGACGACCATCAAGCTCCAAGCTCATCTTATCTGCAGAAATTCCGAGAAGGGTCGACTTCATATTCCAACATTTCTAACAAGTTGAGGTACGTCTAGTATAGTAAACAAATATACCATGCGCTGAGAGCCTCTAGTTGAAATTATGGATTCTGAGGTGACAGAAAAAGCACTATTTCCTGAGGGGCGCAGCCCCGAAGAAGATAATGCTGTGTCTGTCACCGAGTAATCCATAATTACACTAGTGGCTCGAAATAGTGCATGATATATTTGTTTTATATCCTTAGAATAATAAAAAATGTTTTCACTTACCATAAATGTCAAGTCGATGATACAGACCGAAGTCACAGAATGCCTTCAATGCACCAGTACACATCAGTGGCGGATCTAGGGGGGGGGGGGGGGGGGGTTAGGGGGTTTAACAAATTAACAAATGTTAATAATGAATAGGCCTATTTCAGCCGTCTCTGAACTGATTTTGATCAAATAAAGTTCATTCTGTCATTAAAATTGTATGGTTTCTCAAATTATAAACTCAGTATTTAATTATCTCACAAAAAAATATTGTGTGCAGCTCCCTCTATACCAAAACTCAACTATCCCTTTAAACACATAGCGCGGCGACAAAATGGGTCCGAGACCTCAAACTCTCCTACTGATGAGCCTTGCAGCTGGGCTAGTCATCCAGAGTTGTGCTGGGGTGGAATGCCCGCCTCTTTGGACGAAGTACGGCAGGAACTGCTATCGTCAGTTCGGCGAGCTTGTCAGTTTTAGCAGAGCCAGCCGCAACTGCCGCTCTCTAGCTTTTGGCAGCGAGCTCGTGTCTGTGCACAGCCATTGGGAAAACGTTTTCGTCTACACCTTGTGGAGAAGTGCCACCAATGCTGATTGTTTGCGTTCGGTAAGAGCAGGTCCATAGCCGTTTTTTGTTTGTTTAAGAGTGAGTGCGTGTACAAAAGTGGCCCGAGACCAATCGTGGCCGAGACCGAGACAATTTTGTTGGGTTTGTTGTGTATGCAGGGTAGGCCCGGGTGAAGGGGGGGGGGGGGGGGGCGATTGTGGCCTAGATCAATCATGACCGGGACCAAGACCACTGGTTTATAGTTGTGTAAGCGATGGCCAAGACCGATGAAAAACGTTGACCATTTTGATTTGTGTGTGATTTATTATTAATTTACTAATTTATTTATTTATACATATATTTCTTTCTTTCTTTCTTTCCTTTTTTTAAGGGGGGGGGGGGGGGGGGGTGGGGGTGGGGTGAGACTGTGTACGCATCCAGCACAATTCAGTTTGACGAGAAATATATACCATCCCCTGAACTTTAATGGTCATTTTACTGACAAAAAAAATGTGAGAACATGATAGATAGGCTGCTGTTGCCAGTGCGTCAACACGGCACATGAATACCGATTTGTTTTGTTTTTTTCATTTTCACGTTATGCACTGTATATAGGGCTACTGGTTGGGTCTGAATGACATCCAGGAAGAAGGGACCTTCGTATACACTGATGGTTCTAATGTGGACTACACTAACTGGCTGTCCCGCCAACCCGACAATGGTGGATCGGTCGCCGAGGACTGCGCGCATGTCTGGTACCAGAACCCGACCTCTGACACTACCATCGGCTGGAACGACGAAACATGCTCGTATACACGTTCATACATATGCAAGATGAGTCCGCCAGCATGATGTTAATATAGTTCAGAATTACAGAATAATTGGTTTGACCGATGTCTGGATGGAACTTCATATATATATCATATCGATTCTGTATCATTTTCGAGAGTTATCATGAGCATCGTACATCTCTCGATTCGCCCAATATAAGGGACTCAGTAACATTGTCCAAATCCTCAAAATAAAATGTTGATTCTAGCGGTTCCCGCATACCTTGTTGTAAAGGTATTAACAATAAAATCATGGGACCGGTTTCGGTTTTTCAAATTTCCCTTTCGTTATATGTACGATCGAAGTATTCAGATAAGAAAAATGCAAATTAGGGAAAGCCATCTTGGATTTCAGGGCGTTGCCCATACGGCACATGTAAATGAGCACTGGAAATGGATTCCTTGCCCCAAATTACCATGTCATGATTGTTTTGATTACTACTGTACTATTCCTAGATGGAAAATGACCCCTGACCTTATTTCAGAAATATGCAAATTAGCTAATTATCTTTATAATCGCCAAAATGCACCCTGGGACCAAAAATAAAAAATAGAAACAACACTTTTTCTCATCAGTGATGTATTAAGATCAAATTAAAAACTCTTGCCAAGATTATATATGAAAAAAATAACTGTTTTACATGAGCCGATAGACTAATATCTCGATTGACCAAATAAACTTATATAGACGGTCCTATACAGGGTGTCTTTTCCAATAAAAAAGCGATACCAAGAACAGTAATTTTGGTCGTGTAATTTTTGTTTTAGGGTGCTGTGAGTGACATCATGTCAGGTGCCCATTTTTGTCCATTTTTACCAAGTCAGTGCCAGTTAAATCGCACTTCCTGCCTGTAATACCATCGAACGACCATGCCCATTCTCTCGGCACACGGCTGAGTGCACACTAACAATGGCGCGCGGACTGCTCGTTGGGATATGACAGGCAGTAAGTGCGATTTAACAGGCACTGACTTGGTGAAAATTGACAAAAGTTGGAGCCTGACATGGTGTCACTCGCAGCGCCCTAAAACAAAAACTACACGACCAAAATTGGTGTTCTTGGTATCGTTTTTCATTGGAAAAAACACCCTATCCGATAGACATAATCATGTTGTTACTTTATTTTGGGAAGTGCCCCGTTCCGTTTTTTGGCGGGCCAAAATAGGAATAGGAATAACAATAATAAAAAGAGATTTTATATGGTGTTTTGGGGTGAGATATCCGTTTCTGGTGCTCATTTGCATGTGCCATATGGGTAACATCCTGAAATCCACGATGACTGGCCCGTATGAATATCATGGATGCTCAGTGGCTAAAGCCATTAATAAGCAATAGTTAAAGTGTATTTGATATTTTCCAATCATGTTCTAAATATGCATCAACATATGATTGTGTCAAAGATATTTCAGCTAAAAGTTACCTTATTTGCATATTCTCAGAAATCAAGTTAAATCGTATAAATCTGTATATTGTGAACCCGAAAGGTACAATTTTGACGAGTAATACCACTTTTCCAGGGTTTTGGGGGCAAAGAATCAATTTATGATACTTAATTCAACATAATTATAACAACCCACATTAATCTAAGATGTCCGCTCCCAAAATGCCTCAAGCATGGAAACATGTGTTCCTTCTTTTTGCTATATAAGATTGGGATGATTTTTCAATCATTGGAATAAGTAACTATAGAATACTGAAGTAACAATTCTATTGGTTTCTTATAGTAAAAAATAATACATTAGGGTATAAATGCGGTCAAAAAGGTTAATAACAGTCTCTCCTAACAAAAGCCAGAGGGGGCCATCGTGGATTTACGTGGGTTGCCATGGTGATATGTTGAATTACCTTGGAAAAGTTGCATTACTCGTAATTTTTACCTTTCCGGTTCATTATTTTATTTTGGGGAATATGCAAATTAGGGAAAAAACCTAATTATGCCAATTATATTGCTGATTGTTGACAAGGTGGCAACTAAGCTGAAATATCTTTATTACATATTTAGAACATGACTGACAAATAATACCCTCTAATTATTGATAAGTATTGGGTGTAGCCACTGAAAATTAATATTCATAAATTTGCATTCCAGGGTGTTGCCCATATCGCTCATGCAAATGAGCACCGGAAGTGGATTCCGTACTCAAAAATACCATAGAATAATTGTTTTTTTTTTTTATTACGTTTGTACTATTCCTAGATAGAAATTGACCTCTTACCTTATTTCAGAAAATTCAAACTTAGCTAAATATCTTTATAATGTTTTTACAAAAAATGCTCAATGTTGTTAAAGTGGCAACAATTCTGAATTTTCTTTAAAAACCATTTAGATTATGAAAATTAAAAAAGCAACATTGGACTTATGAACATTTCTAGGCCCTACAAATATCTGCAGGACTAATATGCTAGATTTCTGAAATGTATCCTATATCTCTCGATTAACACAACATGCTAGATTTCTGTAAAGTATCCTAAATCTATCAATTGACACAATATGCTTGATTAATGAATTGTATCCTACATTTCTCGATTTACCTAGTATGTTAGCTTTCTAAATTGAGATCTTCAAAATCATCGGACGCGTTAATTATTCTGAATATCTCGGAAGTATGGTTTATTTCTCAATAGAACTAGCTAACTATCTGGATAGTATCTAACATTTACATATTATTACAATATATTAAGTTTCTTACAAGTATACGTACCTACATATCTATCGAATCAATTTGCAATTTTTCCTTTTTTAAATTTTAGTTTATTTTTATTGAACAATTTATATAGATTAATGAGAGTAAGTCTGCTTTATAGACAAAATGGTTATATTTATGTCAATCTGCATAACGATCCTAATCTGCTCGATTTTATAGTTCATATTCAAGTTCGACACAATATGCTTTGTTTCTGAATAAGAATAATGCTGTGTTCTCATTTTCTGAATAGTTCTTCTGCAAGTCCAATCCGTAATGTAAAATTTTCTGAATAGCTCATCCTCAATTTCAATCCAACATGTTTTTTTTCCGAATAAATAATAATTCTGTTTTCTTATTTGTTGAATCATAATATTCTTCTGCATGTTAATTCCAATGTAATGGAATTCTGAATAGTTCTGAATAAACTCTGACAGTAAAACGCAAAGGGTGATTTGTGTTTTGTATGTGTTATTTGTGCGCTCTGTTTGACTGTGTTTAGCTATGTGCATAAATGTACGAGACAGAGGAGCTAGAATGACCTCTGGTATTGAACGATTTCTTTGCTTATTTGATAAGTTTGTTATTTGTTCGTTTGTTTGTTTGTTGTTTGTTAGTTTGTTTGTTTGTTCGGTTGTTTGTTTTGTGTTTGTTTTTTGGTTTTTGTAATGTGTTTGTTCGCTCGGTTGTTTGTTTGTTTGTTTGTTTGCTTGCTTTGTCTGAGAAGAAAAGCCAAGTGAAAAAGTACTCTAGTGAAAGGGCCCAGTGAAAGCCGGAAAAGAGTTACTTTAAAGGGATAGTTGAGTTCTGGTACAGTTTTAGTCAAACTGAATTTGAGGAACCAAAACCTGCACCATTACATTACAAACTAATAATTATAACTCCACCATGCTCAAAAGGAATACAAAAATTGACTCAGTAAAAAGCATGTTATCATTCAAAAGAGCTGTTTAAACTAAAGAGGGCGCTTTCGAAAAACGCATTATATTGTTTAAACCATTTAAAATAAAATATTGTGCATGTGATGTTTTGTTGAAAAGAGGAAGCATTTTAAAACGAATTTTAACGGCTGGTTCAAAATTATCGAATACTTGTGGGGCCCCACATTTATTACAAATGGTTATCTTTACGGATATTTCAGCCGTTTCTGAACCGATTTTGATCAAATAAAGTTTATTCTGCCATTAAAATTGTATGCTCTTTCAAATTTGACACTCAGTTTTTCATTATCTCACAAAAAATTATTTGTGTAGCGCCCTCTCTACCAAAACTGAACTATCCCTTTAAGTTGCCAGGGGCCCGTTTCATAAAAGGGTCTTAGTTAAGACCGTCTTAACTGTCACGTGACTGTGACTGATTTACGGACATACGGATGGCGTTTGTTCCGATCACAAATGACAAGGTTGGAAGTATAATATAGGTTTTCCCATCCATTTTCAAACAATCGTCATTCAATTTCAATAATTGTTAACTTCAATTTCGTCCCGAGAAATCCTGAACTTGCAATTGTTATATACAATTTAGTCATTACATCGTTCAAATTGTTCAATGACCAATCAACTTTAAAATTTGGTCATTCTATTTCGTCATTGTGCAATGAAAATCGTCCCACCTGGCGATTAAGTGGGCAATGTTATGTTCGAATTCATCATTGTTCAATCGATTTCAAGAATTCCCCATTCAAATTCGTCCCGTAGTATAGATGCATTGTGAAAATGCAACATGTTTGATTGATTCATAAGCGCTGGGAGTTATCATGACTGAAAATGTTGATAATTTATATGATAGACATTAATTACAACCAACCCATGAAAATACATGTATATCTCACAACAATCAGCCATAGTGTGATGATTAACAAGATATTTCATACCAAAATTCAATACCAATCACAGCTTGCTATAATGTGAGATGAATTTCTTCTTCTTCTTCTTCTTCTTGGTACTGCAAACAAACTCCGCATGATGCGGATATACAGTTGCAGGCACTTGGTGGGTTTAGGTGTGCGCGCCTAATTGGGGAGCCCGTGGTGCGCCTCCTAGTGAAATCTAGCATATTCATCTTACTCAAATGTCCTTGAAATGAATGCAACGATGTGCTTGTCGTGCGTTATTTGGTAATTCCACTCCGCCAGAGTTCTTGTATGAATGAATATTTATAGCAGTCCTTCTTGGTTGTGAGTCGTTTGAACGAAAGAGCAGATGACTTTCTTGTTTGGATTCCCCTGATGAGTCTGTCCGGTATTTGTCTGAGTCAATTTCAGCAGTGTGCTGTATTGATTTGTATAATAGATTGAGTCTGGAGGTAGCCCGGCGATCTTCCAGGGGTTTCCATCCCAGTGTTGATAGCATATGTGAGACGCTACTAGTTCTTCTCCAGTCCTTGTATACAAATCTGGCAGCTCTTCGTTGAACAGCTTCAAGTCTGCTTTTGTGTTCCTCTTTGTATGGGTCCCATACTGATGCAGCGTATTCTATGCTTTGGTCGGACCAACGTCTTGTAAGCTGAATTTGAACGAGAAAGAACGAAATCGATCGCAAAATGACGAAATTGATCATCACTTTCTGCCACACAGTCTGCGATTGGACGAAATCGAATTACCTTTGAATAAAATGTTTATGACATACACGAATTTGATTGGGAATAAACGAAATTGAGTGCTGAAAGACGAAATTGAACATGACAAACTGAAAGCCACACATTTTCGAGACGAAATTGAAGTTAACATTGTCGAAATTGAATGACGATTGTTTGAAAATGGATGGAAAAACCTATATAGCAAAGACGTGACCAGTTAAGACGGTCTTAACTAATACCCTTTCATGAAACGGGCCCCTGATCCCTATAAAACAAGAGTGCTTCAATTATATCTGCAAGTATTTTAATGGGAAAATAGTTCAGAGATATACCCCGAACAATTTGTTGCAAACAACTCCAAATCCAAGATGGCGTCAAACTTGGTAGCCGTTTCGACTGAAATTAAATAATTTGCACATTATTACCTAATGACGCCGAACATCAGTTTATATTTGCTGTCATACAATTAAGGAATATGACATTTCTTTCATGATGTACCAAACACGATGGGTCTCGGAATAAGTTACAAAGTAATTGTTAGCACCAAATTTCAAATGTTTGCATATAATGGGCAATTGCACAGTAACTCGCGTGATATACACTTTACGAATACGCTGACTAATTCAATGTGCTTTTTACTTCATAGTTTTAGGGGAATGTAGGCTGGTTTTCCGTCGCCAATTTGTTTTCGAAGCCATTGGTAAAGTTGTGTAATCAGGGGGGGGGGGGGGGGGGTACGAGACTATTGGTTTAGTGGACTCGAGACCGGTAAAAAGTGGACCCGAGACTGACCAAAATGTCGACTAGAATCCCCTGTACAATAATGATATCATATATTCGATTTATAAAGCGCATAATATGATTGATGATCATCTCTCTAAGCGCTTTACAATAATGTTATTACCCCGGTCATCGGACACACTCACAATCAAACCGCACCATGATGACGTGCACTTTCAACTTCCTTGGAGCAAGCCGCAGGGCGCACCCAACGGTAGATAAGTACAATTGCAGACACGTTCCACTCATCGATATGACAATACTGGATATAGCAACAGCGCCCTCTTCATGAAGCCAGCGACAGTGTGAAAAGTACTCTCAATACATAGGTCTTCGATTCACTCGAGTGAAGCGATTTCCGCTAGTGAATGGGGCACCTTTTGAATTGGGTGTACTTTTATATATTTGTGGCGGCTTCAACGTCGCGCATTCGGCATTGTGTAGCGTGCTATATCCAGTGTGTATATCGATGGTTCCACTCCTACCGGGTTCCCATTATTTACACCTGATGGGAAGAGAGCAGAAGTAGTCTGGTGGGGGATTAATTGTCTTGCTGAATCACAAACAATATTGTGCCGCATATTGCGACTGTCATTTCGCGAGGCATTATGTCTTGGAACCAAATTTAAACTTTTAATGAGCATCCAATAATGTATAATAATTTGAGCAGTGGTGTGTGTGAGTGTGTGTGGTTGCATGTTTGTGTGTCTGTACGTGTGTGTTCATTTGTGTATTTGTTTGATTGTGTATGTGTGTGTGTGTGTGTGTGCGTGGTGTGTGTGTGTGTGTGTGTGTGTGTGTGTGTGTGTGTGTGTTGTTTGTGTGTTGTTTGTCAAACAAAATAGCGATTACATGTGGATGCGCGGGCGTATATATAATGATGTGCACTTGAATCAATCAATCAAATTTTTAAAAAAGACAATGGAATACATTAGAGAACTGTTAATGTCTTTGTTTTATTTCTTTTAAGGGTCGAGTGAGTTACCAGGGTCTGATCAACAATTCAGTCCAAGTGAGTTTCGTGTTGTGAGAAGATGATATGAAGAGTGCCCGCAAACATGGCAAACAATTACTGTGAGTCCTTTAGAATCCGGCTACAACTGCGTGAAGTACGCAACTAAGACTGAACCTGAGATAATGTTTCTCCCATAAGCATGATGAGTGCTTTTTTTGTATCAAATTGGAAAACGTAGTTCATGACCGGGGATGGTGGCTTGGCGGTTAGAGCGTCCGTCTCATGCACGACAGTTCCTGGATTCGATCCCTGCATGGTTGGGGCTCGGTATTATTTTATAGAACAGAGAAGGGGAACATCAAACGCGCTGAACTGCAAGAGGGCTATATCCTCTTCTCTAGATTTCACTACTCATAGTCAGTCGACATGTGGCATAAAGCCCGGGGGGGGGGGGGGCACTCATGTATAATGTAAGACGGGTATGTGCCGCTTAAAAGACCCCCTTTTTCACACTCAATCACAGCTCTAAAGATAGCCGATTTTCAAAACTTTCCGCTCCATAGACCCTCGGAATGACTTGGCTAGGTACTGTAGTTGAGAAGCGACAATCCTTTATTATTCTTCTAGTTTGGCTCCATAGACCCCCGGAATGACTTGGCTTTGTATTTGAGTAGCGCCAAATCCATTATTCTTCTTCTAGTTCGGCTCCTTAGACCACAATTTGAGCCTTTTTGAGGGTTTCCGTAGGTATTTGGAATCTCCGAGTCTATGTATTTTGTAGTTTTAGTTTGCTCCTTAGACCCCTTAACTCCCCTGTCAGGGATTTTGTAGCTCTAAAGACCCTATATTTTGTGCGTTTGAGGGATTTTGTAGCTCCAAAGACCCTATATTTTGTGCGTTTAAGGGATTTTGTAGCTCCAAAGACCCTATATTTTGTGCTTGTAGTTAGCTCTTCAGACCCCCATATCAGAGTTCCGTGCGGCACACCCCCGTCAACAAATAATTCGAGTGCCCCCCCCCCCCCCCCCCCCCCGGGCATAAAGGCGACATGAAATGGTGCGACTGATTCGGGCGCACGCGAATGAGTTGGGGTACTCATTATGTATTGCTTTATTTTGTACACAGATTGTTGTCTTATGTCTGAATGTAATTGGTATTGTTTTGTCAAGATTATTGGGATAACTTATTGTAATGTCACGTATGGGATACTCCGAGTCCGAAGTGTGAAAGTGAAAGTGAAAGAAACCATGCACGGGTGCAACTCAATGGTAACATTGCCTGGGATGGCCCAAGGGAGTTGAGAGTGTACACGTTATATATGCTTCATTATTGTTTTATTTGTAAAAATCTTATATTAAATTTAAAGGGATAGTTGAGTTTTAAAAGAGAGGGCGCTAGACTACTTTTTTTTTTGTGAGGTAATGAAAAACTGAGTGTAAAATTTGAAAGAGCATAATATTTAAATAATAAAGTCATCTTTGTTTGATCAAAATCGGTTCAGAGACGGCTGAAATATCCATAAATATAACAATTTGTAATAAAGCTGGGGCCCCAGGTTTATAAGAGAATTTTGAACCAGCCGTTAATATTTTTTTTTAAATGCTTCCCCTTTTCAAAAAGTTACAAAATAGGTATTTAAATAGTTGTGGTTATTTCTCTATCTAATCACTATTTCAACAAAACATCACATGTACAATATTTTATTCAAAATGGTTTAAACCGATGAGTGTTTAGAGAGCGCCCTCTTACGTTTTAACGGCTCTTTTTTAATGATAACATGATCTTTACTACGTCATTTGTAATTGTGTGTTCCTTTCTAGTTATAACTATTCGTTTGTAATGTAATGATGCAGGTTTTGGTTACTAAAATTCAGTTTCACCAAAACTGTACTCTCCTTACCAGGAGAGTCTTATAGTAAAGATCCTGTTATCATTCAAAAAGAGCCGTTAAAACTCAAGAGGGCGCTCTCTAAACACTCATCGGTTTGAACCATTTTGAATCAAATACTGTGCATGTGATGTTTTGTTGAAATAGTGATTAGATAGAGAGATAATCAACAACTATTTAAATACCTATTTTGTAACTTTTGAAAAGAGGGAGCATTTTAACGGCTGGTTCAAAATTATCGAATAAGTGTGGGGCCCCACATTTATTATAAATGGCTATGTTTATGGATATTTCAGCCGTTTCTGAACCGATTTTGATCAAATAAAGTTTATTCTGTCGTTAAAATATTATGCTCTTTCAAATTTTACACACAGTTTTTCATTATCTCACAAAAAATAATTTTATGTAGCGCCCTCTCTACAAAAACTCAACTATCCCTTGAATTAGTTGATGACCAAGGGGACGATGTGAAACCTCGGGAAAAGCATAATAGGGCTACCCTGGACAAACATAATGTATAATTTATTACTGATATTGAAGCATATTATATGCGGGTAATGAATTTAGTGTTTTACATTATTTTCCAAGGTAAGCAACACGTGTCTAGTGCATAATGAGATAAATAGCGTCGGCACATTTTCTTTTTTAGGGGTCAACGATTTAGGGACTATTCCTCTTCAAGCAGTCTTGCCGTTTTATTGGCGGTGCACGCCTCACCCCTATTCGTAGTGATTGCAGTCGGTATATCCGCGACAGGGTTAATACTAATTATGATAATAAGAATAATGTAAGACGCTATAATACTTTTTAAAAAGGGGGGGGGGGGACTTCAACCCCCCCCCCCTTAACATATTCCCCTGCTCCCAGTATTGTAAATACATTGCCGCTGTAACGGAGGGATTTCATCAGATCTGTTCTAGCCTTCAAGGGATCCGCACCAGTTCTAAACAGACAGAACCGACGACCATCAAGCTCCAAGCTCATCTTATATCTGCAGAAATTACGAGAAGGATCGACTTCATATTCCAACATTTCTAACAAGTTGAGGTACGTCTAGTATAGTTATAACTGTTAGATCTTGGGCTATTAAGACCAACAAATGTATTCTCTTTCGACGGTTGATCCAATGACACTGCGTCTGGATGCACTTATTTACCGTCTGTATAGGGCATCATGTTTATCAAAGAATTTAGAGGCTGTTATTCCTCACTGCTATTAGCCCTATATATACATTTTTTTTTTCTTCCACTTGCTCGGCATTTATTGATTTGGGCAACATTTCATGCAAATCTCAAACTCATAATTTATTCTTTTTTTACAAATGTTTTCAACTAAAAGTACACTTTTAAGGCATATGGTAAATCATAGTTTACTTTTTCCTTCTTTATAAAGAGATTCTTTTATAAAGATAAATTTATTTGCATACGTGAGTAAGCTTCTTTTAAGAATGAAAACCATGACTTATTTTGTCTTACATCTTGACCGGAGTTATTCCTAATAACTATTAATTTGTAAATACTCTAAAATGCTAAAGTTAAGATATCATTAATTTCATTATCTGTATATATTTTCAATAAAATAAATATGTTGATTCCTGCATTAACATCATAGATTTTTTTCTTCATCACCTGTGTAAACCTTAAACAAATTATATGATATCATTCATACTGCATTTTAAAAAGGTGCGAGTTATGTCTCCCCACAAGTACATGATTCACATATGTATTCTTCACAGATGTTCCATAAAATAATTTTCTTTTTACTGGAATTAAATTATATATTACGTTATTCCTTAATATCAATAATGTTTAGTTTGTAAACATGTTTCCGCTCAACAATTAAAGGGATAGTTGAGTTCTAGTAGGGAGAGTACAGTTTTAGTCAAACTGAATTTTAGTAACCAAAACCTGCACCATTACATTTCAAACTAATAGTTATAACTCCACCATGCTCAAAAGGAATAAAAAAAATTACAAACGACTAAGTAAAAAGCCTGTTATCATTCAAAAAGAGCTGTTTAAACTAAAGAGGGCGCTTTAAAAAACGCATTTGTTTAAACCGTTTTAAATAAAATATTGTGCATGTGATGTTTTGTTGAAATAGTGATTAGATAGAGAGATAATCAACAACTATCTAAAAACCTCTTTTGAAAAATGTTGAAAAGAGGAAGCATTTTAAAACGAATTTTAACGGCTGGTTCAAAATTATCGAATACTTGTGGGGCCCCACATTTATTACAAATTGATATGTTTATGGATATTTCAGCCGTTTCTGAATCGATTTTGATCAAATAAAGTTTATTCTGCCATTAAAATGGTATGCTCTTTTAAATTTGACACTCAGTTTTTCATTATCTCACCAAAAAATTATTTTGTGTAGCGCCCTCTCTACCAAAACTCAACAATCCCTTTAAGTCTAATTAATTAGTCAAATATAACGGGCCTTCATTTCTAATTTGTTTTATGTAATCAATGACACATACAATATTTTACTTTATAAACTTTCAATAGTTCTTTCTTTTACATTCACAATATTTGTACTGCTTTTTGTGATTAGAATTATTCAAACACTATGATTACTTTCGATTTCTGCTCGCTCACATTTTCTTTTATTTTGTTGTAATAAATTTATTATCAGAACCAATATTAGAACCAATTCTTAAAAAGTAAGGTTGATTTACATGTAATATGTTTATCTAAATCAATATAACTATTTTCATTCTTTGTGTTCATAATAACCCAGAATGTCATTATTTTAAAATAGAACTCGGGCAGTTTGCCAACAAAATATGTGTCTAACATGTACATTAATAGAACAATTCAAAATTAAATTAAGCCTACCTAATGGTTGGAAATAAAAATTGTACATCTCTTTCCCAAAACCATCTAAATCATATATCTATATTTTGCCTAGCCATTTTAATATCAAACTTACGATTAATTTATCAAGATCGATCATCTTGATACTCCTTTATGATAGTCTGTAATTGTTTCTTTTTCAACTTTATATATTTTTTAATACCACATAAAATTATACCAAATTGTTTCTAATCGTGTTCTTATATTCTGTGGTACTGAACAATACAAAATCAAATGAACAACTTGACTAATATGCAGTGTTTTCACAATAACTAATCTACCAATAAGATTAAGGTTTCATTTTTCCAATTGTTTTCTACAATTCGTTGAATCTTAAGTAATTTCGTTTTCCAGTTATTTGTACCACTTGTTCCAAATCAATGCCTATATCACGGGCGTACTGGTGGGGGGGGGGGGGGGGGGGGGGCTTGGGGGGCTCTTGCCCCCCCCCCCCCCAAAAAAAAAAAAATCCAATCATGGCTTATATCTAATTCGATACCAGAAATTGAGGGAAAAAAATATTTCTTTAGACAAGATAACTAAGATTTTGCTTCATGTCAAGTCAAATTTCCTTTGAAGTTAGGACAAAAGTTAGGACAAAAGTTAGGAAGTGACTTAGGAGGATATTTAGGAAGAATATTGGAATACCACTTAGGACAAAATCTTGACTTAGGAGGAAATTAGACTTAGGACAAATATTAGAATACCACCCAAAGAATAGTACAACAAATAATTATCGATTTGAAGTAATAAATAAAGCACATAAATGCAGGAGACCGCCATCATGAGCTGTAAGCTTGAAATCGATGGCGGCCTCTTGGGGACAATCAGCGACACAAACTAATGCTTTTGTGTAGTATACATATATGCATGACTTTGATCAGATGGGTGCAGTGCAAGTGCATGTGCAAGTGGGAGTGTATAAAAATAGAATTTCGGTTATGATAAGTTTGGGATTTAACTAAAAAGTAAAATATATATATTTTAAAATTTAAATATAAGAGACAATATTTAGTGAGTTACGACTCTGTATAGTGATACAAGGTGACGCTTTAGTGTTGCTTTAAATGAAAGGAGGGTCAAGCATGATTTAATTATATTCGGTAAATTATTCCATAAATCGGGGCCGTGATGTCTAATCGATTTAAGTGTAATTAATAACTTCGGATTCATCAAATGGAAATTTCCAGAAGTACGAGTTGGATAAGAATGAATTATATTATTATAACAAAAATAATTATTGAATGAGATTGGAAGTTGTTTATTTATGTACTTAAACATAAATACTGCAACTTGGAGAATATGCACGTCAGTAATTTTTAAAGTTTCTAACTTTAAAAATAAGGGGTCTGTATGCCGGGCAAGGAAAGTTGATCCTGTACAAATACGCAAAGCTCCTTTTTGTAATAAAAGAATAGGATCAAGTTTGTTTGCACCACAATTGGCCCAAACAATATTACAATATGCTAAATATGGAAGTACTAATTAATTATACAATAAGAACAAGGCTGTATGTGGCAAAAGAAATTTTAACTTATTTATGATTCCTACACTTCTAGAAATGGACATAGTTACGTGATGCAACTGATCATTCCACGTTAAATTATCATCAATAAAAACTCCTAAAAACTTAAATGTCTTTATTTGTTCAATTTGTATATTATCGATATTAATAATAATCGGGTCAGTATCCTTTAAATGAGAATTATAATGTTTAAAGTGCATGAAGTGAGTTTTTAAAATATTTAATGAGAGTTTATTACATTTAAACCAATTAGAGACTTTAAACAATTCATTATTTAAAACATTCACCAATGATTCTAATTTTTTATGAGAGCAAAAAATATTTGTGTCATCGGCAAAAAGAACAAACGACAATAGGGAAGATGTATTAGATAAATCATTAACATATAAAAGAAATAAAAGTGGTCCTAAAATTGAGCCTTGTGGTACGCCACAATTAACAGAGAGTGAATCCGAATTAAGGCCATTGAATGTAACGTATTGTTTTCTTTTTATTAAATAATCTTTAAACCATGAAAGGGCTTGACCACGAATACCATAAAACGACAAATTATAAAGTAAAATATTATAATCAAGTGTATCGAACGCTTTACTAAGGTCTAAAAATATACCTATTACATGTTCTTTGTTCGCCATAGCGTTAGTAATTTTATCATAAATTTGTATTAAAGCTTGCTCGGTGGAATGATTTTTTCTGAAGCCATATTGATTTGAATTCAATATGTTGTAAGTATTTAAAAAATCAAATAACCTATTATAAACAAATTTCTCTAAAACTGTTGATATACTAGGAAGCAAAGAAATAGGACGATAATTACTAATTTCATGCGAATCACCTTTTTTTAAAATGGGATTTACCTTGGCTATTTTAAATAAATCTGGAAAAACACCCTGTTGTAAAGATTGATTACAAATATAAGTTAGTGGATCAGCAATAACGTGTATAATTTGTTTTAAAAGTGATGTACTAATTCTATCACAACCTTGAGATTTTGACATACTTAATGATTTAGTAATATTTATAATTTCATTAGGGTTAGTGGGACTTAAAAAAAGCGACTTTTCGATCCGATTAGAAAGAAAGTCTGTGTAATGTATATTTGTAGGGCTATCAATTTTATTTGCAAGTTGGGGGCCAATACTAGTAAAAAAATGAATTAAAACAGTGAGCATAATTATTCGAATCTTCAATTATATTATCAGTTAGTGTAAGGTCATCTTTGGGTAAAGGATCCTTTTTTGTCCCATTACTTCTTTAATGACCTTCCAAGTAGCATAAGTATTAGAACTTACTTGCTTCAATTTATTTAAAAAGTGTAACTTACGTGACATTCGAATTACTTTCGTTAATTTATTACGATATTTTGTATAAGTTTTTAAATTTATATCCGTGGGTTTTCTTAAGTGTAATTTATACAAGCGATTTCTTGTTCGTATTGACTTAAGTGTACCTTTTGTTATCCAAGCGTTATTTGGTTTATTACTTTTACGTTTATTTTTTACTAAAGGAATATTCCTATCATAATAACTTTGTAATTTATCAAATTTGTGTACGCAATATTTACATCATTTACATTATAAACATCTGCCCAGTCCTCTACGGCTAAATTCTGTTTAAGAAGTTCAATATTATGAGAGGTTTCTTTACGATACATAACATTAATGGGTGCTTTACAAACAGATATTTCATGCTTGCATACAACAAATACAGGCAAATGGTCAGAAACCTCAGAACATAGTATTCCTCCAGTTATTTTATTTATAGATACGTTAGAAAAAATATTATCAATAAGTGTTGATGAGTGTACGTTTATCCTAGTGGGCTTATTTATAAATGAACAAAAACCGTATGAATACATCAACTGAGTGAGTCTATCGGAATTAATATTACTACGAGGTAAAGAAAGAAAATTTATATTAAAATCGCCAAGAAAATAAACATGTTTATTTTCTTCAGCTAATTTATGTAAACACGTTTCACAATGTTCAAAAAACAATTCAAAATTACTATTGGGGGGTCTATAAATCAAACCAAAGTGCAGTGCGCGCTAGATTTATCTGCGATTATGTAACGGCCACTGGTTGTGTAGGTCACTGCTATGTTTTGTACACAACACATGGGAGTTAGGACAGGGTCAGGGCATTCCTAGGAACTTTCCTAGAAATACCAATTTGTCCTAAGTCGCTAATTTGCATAAATTTGCATATTTTCCTAAGTTCTTGCCTAAAGTTAGGACAAAAGTTAGGAAGTGACTTAGGAAGATATTTAGGAAGGATATTGGAATACCAGTTAGGACAAAATCATGACTTAGGACGACATTTGACTTAGGACAAATATTAGAATACCACCGTACACGCGAACTTATAGCGTACACATGGTATGCGTACATAACACATAATATCGAACATTACATTCTTCTATAATTCGTATCACACAAACAAGTTTCGAACATCGAAATACTGAACATTCGAATAACAAATGTGTACATAAAATACATGAAATTGCTCCTTACGATCATGCGGATAAAATACTATAATAATTAATTAAGTGAAGTATCATATATGTATCAAATGAACAACTAATTACAAGGTTATAATATACCTGTCAGGGGCAAGCAAAGAGTGCCTGCTTTTCGCAGCACTCCGCCCTCTACAGTTAAAGACAGGATAATTTCGTACCCCTTACAAGTCATAATCAATATTTTTACGAACCATCACATGCACAATATTTTATTTTAAATGGTTGAAACCAATGAGTTTTTAGAGAGCGCCCTCTTGAGTTTGAACGGCTCTTTTTGAATGATAACAGGCTTTTTACTTAGTCGTTTGTAATTTGGTATTCCTTTCGAGCATGGTGGAGTTATAACTATTAGCTTGTAATGTAATGGTGCAGGTGTTGGTTACTACAATTCAGTTTGACCAAAACTGTACTCTCTTTACCAGAACTCAACTATCCCTTTAATTGAAAACAAGTTTTTATCTAATAATACTCTCAGTCAACGCGTAAGATTACTACAATTGTTTATAATCAACGGGAACTTTGCATATCAATAGAACTACCGAACTATTACAAAATACATAATGCAATTTCATTCATGCATCGATCTCAAAGTATCAACATTTTCTCCTACGCGACACTACAGAACCTTAAACCCTAGCGACAGAATGGGTCCGGGACCTCGAACGCTCCTCCTGGTGAGCCTTGCAGCTGGACTAGTCATCCAGAGTTGCGCTGGGGTGGAATGCCCGTCTCTATGGACGCAGTACGGCGGGAACTGCTATCGTCTATTCGGGGAGTTGGTCAATTGGAGTGTAGCCAGCAGCAAATGCCGCTCTCTGGGCAGCGAGCTCGCGTCTGTGCACAGCCATGGAGAAAACGTCTTCATCTACAATCTGTGGAGAAGTGCGACCGATACTTCTTGTTTGCACCTGGTAAGAGCAGGTCCATAGCCAGGATTTTTAATAGCGGGTGCGTAATGTACAAACGTGGCCCGATACCGATCGTGGCCTAGACCGAGACCACTGGTTTAGTATAGCGGGGAATGGAGGGGATGATTGTGGCCAAGATCAATCATGGCCGAGACCGAGACAATAATGTTGGATTTGTTGTGTAAGCAGAGTGGGCCCCGGGGGGGGGGGGGGGGGGGGCTGGTGATTGTGGCCTAGACATAGCCGAGACCAAGACTATATTTTGCTTAGTTGTGTAAGCGATGGCCGAGACCTATGAAAATGTATTATTTATTTATTTGTTTTAATATTTTTTATTTATTTGTTTAGCCCGGTACATGAATAAGTACGAATCTCTGTTTTCATTTCCCGTACTTCACACATTTTATAGGGATATTGGCTGGGCCTGAGTGACATTGGGCGCGAGGGACGCTTCGTCTACACTGATGGCTCCAATGTCGACTTTACTAATTGGCGGCCCGGTCAACCCGACAATGCTAGATCGGCCGAGGACTGTGGGCATGTCTGGTACCAGAACCCGACCTCGGACAACACCATCGGCTGGAATGACAGAAGATGCGGGGGTGCAGGTCCATACATATGCAAGATGAGTCCGCCATAGAGTTCAGAATTACAGAATAAAAATAATGTACGATCGGTGTCTGGATAGCACATCGTACATCATTTTACTTCTATTTGATTTCCGAGATTAATGTGAAGCATCCACCTTCATTCTATTGACACGATATTAACATGTATTTATAGATGCTAGTTATCTGAGTAAGCATATACACCTCTCAATTGACCCAATATGCTACATTTCTGACTGACCAACTATGGTAGATTTGCGACTAGTATTCTACAGTTATAATAATAACAATATAATTATGCTTATATTATATAGCGCATAATAATCATTAGTATAATAGATTAACCCCAAATTGGTATGCTACATTTCTGTTTAGAACACTACACCTTTCGGTGACCCAATTAATCACGCTATATAGATTGCTGAATAGTACTCTATATCTCAATTAACCCAATATGACAGATTGCTGAATAGTATTCTACATCAGTCTCTCGATTGACCGAATGCTATTACCATCTGAATGAATATTACCATCTGACCGTACGTCTATCGAGATACCCAATAAGCTAGAGTTCTGAATATTATTATACATCTCTCGATTGACCCAATATAATAGATTGCTTAATGATAGTTTTCTACATAACTCGATTTACCAAATGCTATTGATTTCTTGGATAGTTATCGGCATCTCTATAGATACCTAATATGCTAGATTTCTAAATAATAACCTGCATCTCTTGATTGACCCAATATGATAGATTCCTGAATAATATTATACATATCTCGATTGACCCAATATGATAGATTTCTGAATAATAGTATACATATCTCGATTGACCCAATAGGCTATGGTAGATTTCTGAATAGTAACCTGCATCTCTTGATTGACCCAATATGATAGATTCCTAAATAATATTATACATATCTCGATTGTCCCAATATGATAGATTGTTATAGTATTCCGCATCTTTCGATTGACCCAATTTTGTTAGCTATCTAAATTGAGATTTCCAAGATCGCCGGACGCAATAAATTATGTCGGAAGTATGCTAACTTTCTAAATATAATCAGCTAGATTTGTTAATAGTATCGTACTTCTAGGCTTTCTGAATAGTATCAATCATTTAGATATTGATACAAATATACCAAGTTTGTTAAAAGTCTGTACCTTACATTTCTCTCATTTTAATATTTCTATAGATTAATGATAGTAAGTCTATTGTATAGACCAAATTGTAATATTTAGGAATATCCAATGAACGTAAGGAAATCAATCTGTACGATTGTATACTTTACATGCACGTTCAACCCAATGTTTGGTTTCTGAATAAAGAATGATTATGTGTCCTTTCCTGAATAGTTATTTTGTAAGTCCAATCCAATATGTTAACTTTCTAAATAGCTCATCTTCACTTCAACCCACTATGTTTGTTTTCGAATAAAGAACTTTCCGTGTCTTATGCATTCCAATTATAATGAATATCTGAATAGTTGATTCATATAAGTTTCTGATTAGTTAAGGTCCAATATATGTATGTGCGCGCGCGCGCGTGTGTGTGTGTGTGTGTGTGTGTGTGTGTGTGTGTGTGTGTGTGTGTGTGTGTGTGTGTGTGTGTGTGTGTGTGTGTGTGTGTGTGTGTGTGTGTGTGTGTGTGTGTGTGTGTGTGTGTGCGTGCGTGCGTGCGTGCGTGCGTGTATGCGTGCGTGCGTGTGTGTGTGTGTGTGTGTGTGTGTGTGTGTGTGTGTGTGTGTGTGTATGTGTGTGCGTGCGTACATGTGTATGTGTACGTGTGTTTGTGTGTGGGTGTGCGTGCGTGCGTTTATGAATGGTGAAGGTATAGTCCAGTTCGGACTGTGGTGAATTAATTATTTTTTCCCTGTCCGTTCTTGCCCGCTAGATGGCGATAAACCCCACAAATCCACTTACGAAAGAGATCCATTTACTGAGAGATCCACTTTTAAAAGTGGATCTCTCTCGTAAATGGATTAGTTGGTTTTATCGCCATCTAGCGGGCAAGAGCTGACAGGGAGAAAATAAATAATTCACCAGTGACAAGTCCGATCTGGACTAATGCCTAGGTCACAAATGATCCGGGCGCCGTACGATTTTTCTCCCTACGGCGGATTTTCTACGATTTTGGGAAATTGTGATACATGCATCGTACGATGTCTGTGGTATTTAGAGTAACAGTCACATATTCTCCGGGGCCCGTACGATGACCTTTGTCTTAAAATAAAACATAAATCGCACGGCTACCGTGAACACAAACTTAGTGCCCGTACGGGTGCCTTACGGTGCTCTTACGGTGACTCCACGATACCCGTACGATTTGAGTGGCCAAATATTCAGTCTCAAAATCGTACGTTATTCGAAAAAAAGGCTGCGATGTCCGTGCTGTGCCCGTGCGATGCCATTGCGGTGCCCGTGCGATGCTCTCTACGATGTGTCTACGGGCTTACGGCAAGTAAAAAATCGTACGATTTCTTTTAACTCCGCTGTCAGGCTAAATCCGTACGCAGTCGCAAATGCGCATGCGCACCTGTGGGAAAATTGTCTGCGAAATTCGTACCCCGTCGTAATAAAGCATGCAAAATGCCTCCTTGAGGCTCCTTGCGGCACAAAGTGTTGTCAAAACCCGACGGTTGATTAAGAAACTCCATTCATGCCATTTAAAGATTTGATAAAACATGCGTCGATTTTGTATTAGCATTAAATTGTGGCGTAATAATGGTCACGATTTTCGCAAGACACGCAACATATCTGTCTAAGCGCATGCGCATTTGCGACTGGGTACGGATTTCGCAGGTCACGGATTTCGCACCACACCGCGTCAAACAAATTGTTGACATTACATCGTACGGCGAGGAAAAATGCAAAGGCGACCGTACGATATCCAGTTATCCACGGCACCCGTGCGGGCGCCGCAAGATTCCCGCAAGATTTCACAAGTGGCATCGTACGGGCGCCGTAGTCCAAGTCAGAGCATATGTGACCGTAGCATAATCAAGGTACCGAACATCGGCCTAGGGGTCGGTGGTGGGGCTAGTGTAGGCCTACTTGGAGGCCACTAATGCAAAATGGGTCGATGGCCTGCTGGACGAAAGTGATTGAACACTTGTATAACATGTATAAGGGTCATTTGGCGTAGTTATGATTTATCCAGGGGGGGGGGGGGGGGGGGGAGCTTGCATTTGTGCGAATGGCACAAGGAAGTTGGACTTTTTCAGTGAAGGCAGGTGCGCATTTGCACAAGTATCAATTTTACCTGACAAACCACATCAACAACAACAAAAGGGTATCCATTTTGATGCGGGAAAATTATGACTTTACCCTAAAATTATGTGATTTTGCCTAATATTCGATTTGTCGTAGTACTGTAAACTTTTTTTGTGGGTACGTACCTGTGCCACAGATATGTTTCTTTCTTCAGGGGCTGGCGTACCACAGGTCACCCTACCCCCTCTCACTTCTCTGGGTGGGGCAAAATAATGATTTATAAAGTATAACAGATAATGATTAAAAAAAACATATAATATTAATACGCAGGTTTTATATAGCACAATACGTAATTTTGATTTCAACCGCAGGTCAATATGTGCTTGTATCAGTTCACACCCTCACAATCATCGTGCGCACATTATCTCGACTCCCCGGGGAGCATACTAGCCAAGAGCAGCCATGCAATATAATAGCGCCGATCCTACAAATACCATTCCCTGATCATCATGATCATGCGATATCTCCAGTGGCACTAATTCAGTCTACCCACTTGGGCAACCCCAATGGCCTAGTCCAACTATACCGTTTCTCAGTCCGTTTCCCACCCGACCAAAATGTGGCGAGACGGAGATCTATACCAAGGCAAATGTAGAAGTTCCATGCTGTTTCGTTTCACGCGAAACGGACCCTACTGGTCCATTCCGAACTTGGTGCGCATCATTTCGTTTCTTACTAGTACCTTCCTGACGGTCAAACGGATAGGAAACGGAAGGAGAAATGGTGCAGTGGGGCTAGGCGATAAACAATACAAAATCAAGTTAAAGGGATAGTTGAGTTTTGGTAAATAGAGTACAGTTTTGGTCAAACTAAATTTTAGTAACCAAAACTTGCACCATTACATTACAAACTAATAGTTATAACTCTACCATGCATGCTCGAAAGGAATGAAAAATTACAAATGACTAAGTAAAAAGCCTGTTATCATTCCAAAAGAGCTGTTTGAACTAAAGAGGGCGCTTTCAAAAAATGCATTTGTTTAAACCATTTAAAATAAAATATTGTGCATGTGATGTTTTGTTGAAATAGTGAGTAGATAATCAACAACTATCTAAAAACCTCTTTTGAACATTTTTGAAAAGAGGAAGCATTTTAAAACGAATTTTAACGCCTGGTTAAAAATTATCGAATACTTGTGGGGCCCCACATTTACAAATGGTTATGTTTATGGATATTTCAGCCATTTCTGAACCGATTTTGATCAAATAAAGTTTATTCTGCCATTAGAATTGTATGCTCTTTCAAATTTGACACTCAGTTTTTCATGTCACAAACAAAACAATTTGTGTAGCGCCCTCTCTACCAAAACTCAACTATCCCTTTAAATTCACATGACTCGTCATGAGCTCGTCGACCACGTTATGTATATATTAAGCGAACTTTAACCTACTTTGCGATCAGCCTTTACTTTTTCTTTGTTTAGAAAACCCAACTAAGTACATATGACAACACTTTTAGGGGCAGTCAGTCATAAAAAATCGAAGTTGTATAACGAGTGCGTCACCACAGAAATAAACAATCATAGAAAGAGTGCGATGATACAAAGATATGAAGCTAAATTGTAATCACCGCCTCTCACGCAATAACCCTTCGCACTGTCCGAAAAAACACAAACAAAAATCGATTTGTACTAAAGAGAATAGTAGATTGGTGTTCCAGATCGATGTTCTCGCGATTGTTACTGATGTATTGTTATTGATTTTAGTTGCTCCTGGTGTGGTAGATGTTGGCGTTGTTGTTGTTGTTGTTGTTGTTGTTGTTGCTGCAGCTCATCCAGTTAAATTGTCGTTTTCCGTGTTGTTGGTGTTGCAATATAGTCCATGGCCTAACGGACGGATGAGTCTCTTAAATCGTCACCGTTGCAGAAAGAGATGCAATCGATTGTAAATTTGCAATGTATTGTAAGTCAGATCATGTGACTATAAATGCGGAAATCTGGTTGGTTGAAACGCACAAATGTTCTGACTTACAAAAATCGCGTTACTTACAATTGATTGTATCTCTTTCTGCAACGGGGCCAAGGTCGCCCAAGCATGAGAATGGCATCAATTCAGCTGCACTGCCTACCTATCACTATGCCTTCCACATATTTCAGTTCAGTGAGCATGTCGGGCATATTGCAGATAACGTGATGCGCAGGAGTAACAAAGGGACTGGTGACGCTCCAGTAGGTGGGAATTTAAAATTGGTTTAGCACAGAGGTTTTGAGGGTGCTATATCATTCAATACGACTCGTGGTATATAACATATATATAATATATTTACAGGGAGGTATACATGTAGATATATATAGCATATACTAGCTCTGATCAGTGAACTTTTATTGGTACGGCCGGGGACTTGATCGTGACATAAGTTTATGACGTGCGCATGTAGCTTGAGAGATGATACGTTTTTGATCGGGACGCGAGTATTATTATATAAACTAGCTCCAGCTCTGTGCGATCCAGATATAATATCGTTCTAAAAGTAGAAGTCTTAATTCTGAATATTTTGAAGAATTGTAGAACATTGAATCGTATATCTGAATAAATATCTTAGCGAGGTACGAACTTAAATTCTTGTTTTGCTTTCATCTGCATCTGTGAGTCCCGTTGAGCGTATAGGAGGTGAGTATTATAGTTATTATGATAACTATATTAGTACATTATACATCGGATCTTGTCATGATTTTGTCACCACAGTCATGTAATTAAAGCCAAATAACAGCACAGGAAACATCCCACACACAAACAATTAAATAAATATACGCTTTCTCTTCTCTGTATTAAAACGAGGAACGATTTCTTAATAACAAGCATCGACATAGATATATTTGTTAATTGTTCTACATGTTCTTTAAGTCTATTTTCATACATTTCGATCCTAGTTTGATGGCATTCTCTTCGAAGACATGCCCACGACTTGGTAAGCAATTCTTGCTATCAATTTGTATAGCGCATCGGTTCTTTTAGTCATGCATGCCAAGTCGTGGGCACTTCTTCGAAAGGAATGTCCTAAAGACACAATTCGGTCATCAAGATGGTCGAATTTAACAAACTGCACAAGAGATCCACTTAAAATCTGTTGACTATCGTCATAACACTGATCATGCATGAGCACTTAAAATAATTATATCTCGCCTTGCATTGTCTTGTGAACTGGAAATATATATACGTTTAAATGAACGATCACATTTGATTTTAATTGCAGGAAATTATAGATCTCAGTTTCTGCTACTATTACTAGACATCTACCGTCATCAACATCAAGATGGTACGGAAGACGAGTGACCCGCTCTACATCTTCCTCATCATAGTCGTGGTCGTCGAGTTCATGGCCGTGATCGCCGTCAACGCCCTGGCCTCGCTGCCCAGCGACCCAACAGGTGAGCGGTCTGGCAAACCTGTCTATAAAGGCGCCACCCAAGGGAAATAGTAATGGTGGTCTTCGTGAGCAGGTGATGTTCTGGTTCATTTAAAAGCAAAATGCTTTATAGAGATACAGGAATGATATACAGGTATAGTCACGTGACATTATAATACCTACAAACCATCAAAGATCAAGGAAAATGGAAGGTTTTTTTTAAAGTAGCACATGGGAAATCTATGTAATACGCAGTGGGTACCCCTTTAAGTAGGCCTACTACTACCACGTTCCCTCTGTTTGTGACATCAATTTTGAAGACAATTACAGTGCCAATAATGTAGATATGCGACAGAAAACATAAAAATGTATATATTAATTAAATTCAATTAAAAATGGCTTATCTCTCGCAAATGTTTGGCAACCTAATCAACACGCCGAATTTTGCATTGTGTTAACATTGAAATACAAATTTTACAATTACACGTTTGTAAAGAATAAATAATACAAGAATAATAATGACATTTAAAAAACGTACGTTACGCGGGCCCCAGTGTGGATCTACCCACCCCCTGAAAAACACACATTCCGAACCAGATCCGACTGTGTGCATGCTAAAAGCTAAACAAGGAGAGTATTTGCCCATTTTATCTGAAGCCTAGGTGGACAAATATTGGCAGATTACCAAACGAGTGGACACAGACGGGAGGGGGTAGAGAGACATATACCTCAATTATGCTGTAAAAGACGAAAACAGTCGTCTAATTGAAAACATAATGAACAGCAGAGCCTTGCAGAGGCGTAGCTACTGGAGGGTGTGCGTGAATGGGGGGGGGGGGGGGGGGGGGCACGTGCCTCCCCATAGTTTGACAAAAGTAATGTAAACAAATATAAGGTGAACATCTATGCATTAATAAAGAATAACATAAGGCGGAGGCTTTGCTCATCTCCGCACTTAGTAACCCCCCTCCCTCCCCCTCTCAATCAAAAGTTCAGTGTTTGCTTCTTAATATATCTCACTGTCCGTACTCGCCCACCACCCTTTTTTGAACTCCTGGTCCAGCCACCAAGGGAGGGGCTGCTTAAAGGTGCACCTGTAAAGTATCAGATATTGCCCAAAACGACATTTGAGACTTCAATGCTATACCAAAATCATTGTAAGATATGTAAAAGTTTCATTGAAAAAGAACACTGCTTTCCTGGTTAAAAAAGCGAACATTTGCGTCAGCTTTTACAACTATTATAATTACTGTATGACGTTTATGACGTTTATGACCGTTCATTAACGCTCTTGAGCTGAATGATTATCAATGATAGATATCGTCATACTAAAGGGGCATTTGAAAAAATCTAACCCTATTTTATTCTTCTTTTACCGTAAGCCAAACAACACGGTAGAAGAGAAATGTGGAAGCTCAAATTAATTTGTGTGGAGTTAGACACTTTACAGGTGCACCTCTAATTGTGAATCTCCTCATACCAAGACACTTCTATGATAAAATATAGCCTCCCTACTGGGCGGCGTTGCGTTATTCGAGAACTAGATCAAGTGAGCATGGTGATCGCACACGTCTTACCTCTATACCACCGAGTTGTAAAGACCTTCGAATTCAAAGCTCTTATATACTGTGTAGGCCTACTAACTTATTGTCTTCGTTATTTTATTTGGTTTCTTTAGAGAGTAGTGGTCGCGCTGAGTTTGCACGTCTTTGCTTATAATCTCAGCTGTGCTGCTCCCATATATATTTGTAATTTTCTATACATTTCGAGCATGGTGGAGTTATAACTATTAGTTTGTAATGTTGTTGTGCAGGTTTCGGATACTAAAGCTCAGCCTTACCAAAACTGTACTACCCCGGTCTTCGCCACTTTGATGCCCTGAAATTATGTTTTGATGGTTTAGTCAAAAAATATGACCGAATATGAGACGGTTTTGAGAATATTAAGTTGCTAAACATGTGGATTAACGCTTTTAAGCCTCTAATTCTAATAATATTCTATCTGATTTTTAATCCATTAGGCATTTAGAATGGTTCCGATTTCCGTATTTAGTTTCGGAAGACAATCACGGCGGCAGGTTGGGCGTTTTCCATCAGGACTAAGAAACCTTCCAAAATAAAGTTTTGGAAAGTGTCCGGATAAGTGCTTGCAAGCCTCGTATCCTAATCTTATTCTGCTAGCTGTTTACTAATATTTTCAATCCCTTGGACATTTAGGATGGATCCTCATCATCTCGACAGGCGATATCTCGGACAAGTACGATACGTCGTTCACCGTCTGGTCCAAGAAACACTCATGAATACAAATTATTGTTAACAGTGTGAATAAACGCCTAAAGTTACGTATAAGCCTTTTATCCTATCTTTTTTTAAACATCATTTAGGATGGTTCCTCAACTCGACGGGCGATATCTCGGACAAGTACGATACGTCGATCACGCCTGCCGGGTGGGCGTTCACTATCTGGACCGCCATCTATATCTGGCAGGCTCTGTGGATCGTCTACGCCATCGCCAACGTGTGCAGGACCAACAAGTTTGGCAAGGTGAGGACTGTGGCGACCGACAAAATATTGTGTCTTCGGGGCCTCTTTTACGTTGAAGGGAACTACACCCAAAAATACGCTTTTCTTAACTGACAGAAAACTTTTGTAGATATCTATTCAACCTGTTCAACCAAAAGATCAGAAAAATATAGGTTTCCAGAAGAAAAAAACACATCATAATTTGTCTCATCATTATACCGAATTACGTGCTTATGGGACTGCAGAAGTCAGAAGAAGATTACTATTGTCTAGGAACTAGGAATGATATGCCCAAAGAACTAGTATGTTCTGCAGTTCTTCTCAGTATAGATTTTGTATTTAAACACTTTTGGAGACGCAATTCATGATTTTACAGTTGCTGGTGGAATAGCACTTGTACGGATTGTTTTACGATGTTGGTTCCCTTTAACCGTAGGCCTACTGGCATTCACTATCAAAGGACCGACAGTGAATGGTAGTACAGTTGACGTTAAAGAGGCCCCGAACTGGAACGCCAGATTTATCGGTCTAGGTGAGACGACGACCATGCTATCAACGTTCTTTAGCTCATTCTTATAATATGTCATAGGTCAATTCTACTCTGTCGTGCACAGGTGAACGGGAAAGATATTAAACTAATGGTCAAAATACGAAATTGTAGTTCTTAGGAGACATAATTGTTCATGTTTCAATTCTACTCTGAGGTACTATAAGGAGAAGAGAATGAATATAATGATAAGACATATAAAACAATTGTCCTTAGGGGAAAACAAACATTAGGAAGGAGGGGATGGAATAAGTGTTATATAAACAGTGTCAGGATGAACTCAGAGTCGGTGAACAAAAGCAAGGGACACAAGGACTGAACATAAAATGACACGATCAATACACAATCAGTCCTCAGTCGGGAGCAGAAATGAAACTAATGACAATACAAAAAAGTCGTTCTCTGGAGACATCATCAGGGAGAATTAAGGGGTTAGAATTATGAATATCATGTATTAAAGATACATTTTAAGTAAAATAACTATAGGATGATCAAGACTTACATTCATAAGAAATATCGTGGTATTAAGTTTGGCATATAAAACGGAATGTATATATAATTGGTATAAACTTCTTCCCCAATGTTATAAAACTGTTGTGGCTATTGTCCCCCTAGTCAGCCAAATCCAATTCGGTTTGGATTCTCCTATTATGACGTCATAATATCCACCCCTATCTCGATGAATACAGTAGTTGAAAATCGTGAAAGAACCCTCGAAACATTGTCTGTTTTTTTTTTTTACTATTGTCCCTCATGATCTTGATCAGTATCTCCCCGACGCTCAGCCCGCAACATTACCGAGTGTATATCTCGAATCAAATCCAACTCCAAGTTTTATTTGAAGTACTTTATGCTATCATTTCACTGGATATTTTTCATTGGGTTTATCTGAACCCGCCCACGGCGACCATGCCTAATTTCCCCTTCGTCTACGCGGTAAATCTCGTGTTCAACGCCGCTTGGTTGTCCCTATATTTACAGAGAGTGCCTATACTGTTAAAACGCTGTGTAAACAAATTCAACAACTTGTTGAACATTTTCAACAACCGCTGTTTAACATATGAACCATCCAACTGCTGTTGAAAACATTCAACATCCCCAGTTGTTTAAAGTTTACACAACTGTTTTATTTTTTTCAACAACTGTTGTTTAGAATAAATTTCAACAACCCTGTTTTTGAAATAGCAAATACAAAAAAGATTGAACTAAAAAGCGGCAAGGTCGGAATCGAACCGGGGGTCTTTGGGTTATAAGTCTAACACGCTACTGACTGCGCTAACTCGGTTCGCTTGGTCTGCTGGGGGACAAAAGGGGTTTTGTCGCGGTGATTTCGCGGTCGAAACTATCACCTGATTTAACACTCGTCAACAACGCTTGTACAATGGCCGCTTTACACAACCCTTCTGTCTACAACTATTGATGCTACACCTTAAGCTGTATAAAAAGATTCAACAACCATTTTTACACAGCGTTTTTTTACACAGCGTTTTAACAGTGTACCCATTGCTAAAACAAACCCTAGTGGGTTTATATTAATCGAATCCCAAACTAGCATGTATTTTAATGTTATATTTCCATTAGGTTTATCTGAACCCGCCTACGATCACGCCAGCATTCCTGGTCTTCTACGCAGCCAACCTCGTGTTAAACGTCGCCTGGCTTTTCGTCTGGGACAGACAGTACATACCTCTTGCTGCGGGTATGCTAGGAGCTATCACCATCAGCGCCTACATCTGTCTCTGGATCAATCACCGGGCCGTTGCCAGGGAGATGGAGCAGCTTCGACATCACCATGTGTGAGTTCAATTGTTCATTCGTTCATAATTTCTATACTCTTTAATGCCCGGTCACATATCACCGGATAGCGTAAACGAATGCCCGACGAATAGAAAATTTGCGAAATCAAATTATCCGGTGGTGAAAGTAATTTTGTAGGCCCGGTCACATATCACCGGATAGTGTACACGGATGCCCGACGAATAGAAAATTTGCAAATTCAAATTATCCGGTGGTAAAAGTCGTCTCCATTGATTCATTCACAAAACATTCCGCCGGATAGAACAACGTTTATCGCCTGACAAGGAACGGACAAGAAACGCATACGATCAGAGACGAACGGATTGATTTGTTTCTCTCCGTGGGGCATCCGTTTACGCTATCCGGTGATATGTGACCGGGCCTTAAAGGGATATAGTAACTTTGTTGAGATGTGCAAAAACTGATGAATGGTTGATGCAATGTATACTGTTGTTATCTCATATGTCCTCAGGGTATTGTGTGAAAATTTCAGGTCAAATGGACAATGTATGGCCAAGTAATGAGCGAAAATGCAAAGTGATATTGGGTGATATTCACCAACTCACTGCATTCACTTTGTACAGGGATGAAAATCTCGCCCGGAGATTTTCTTATCTAAATACTTCAATCATACATATCTTTGTAATGAAAGGGAAATTTGAAAAACCGAAAGCTGTCCCATGATTTTATTGTTAATACGAATACAACAAGGTATAAAGGAACCGCTAGAATTACAATTTTATTTTGAGGATTTGGACAATGTTACTAAGTCCCTTTAAGGGGCCTTAATGTACAACACGTTCCACCGGATAGAACAACGTACAACGCCTGACATGGAATGGACGAGAAACGCATGCGAACGGAGACGAACGGATTGAAAATGTTACTCTCCGTCGGGCATCCGATTTCGCTATCCGGTGATAATGTGTGACCGAGCCTTCACGTCTATAATTTCGTCGTGTGCCCGGCAAAAGGGCGCTATAGCTAGCAGGCAATTTTCTCAAAATGTTCAGTTTTCATTTTTTGTAAATAATTCGATAGTTTGAACCTGACCATCTTAAAAAATAAAATCAGACTTTGGAAAATGTTAATTTTGTTTAGTTATTGTCAATAGCAATAGGGCGTTAGCACTAAATTAAAAGACCATATTAATTAATTCGTTCGTTCGACCGTCAGCGTTCGTTTGTTCGTTCATTTCACCGTCACCAGCATTCGTTCATTCATTTGTTCGTTCGTTCGTTCGTTCGTTCGTTCGTTCGTTCGTTCGTTCGTTCGTTCGTTCGTTCGTTCGTTCGTTCGTTCGTTCGTTCGTTCGTTAATTCTTGAGTCCATCCAACCATAAATCACCCGGTTTACATTCACATTTTAAGAGACTTTTAATGACCTTATCTACAATTGCTTGCACTTGCTAAAAGATATATCTCGTTGAAAATTATCGCTCTGATTTATTATCATATCCGTTCGGAATTATAACGAAACCCAATGATGAAAACAATCCCGTATTATTTAAAACTGCAGATTTGTACGATAAAAAATTAATTTGAGCTTCAAATGCCTTGATTAATAATTGACCATTATATTTTTTTCTTTATATTTACCATTCTTAGGGTTGACCTGTGGTTGAATCGGATGTTGGTGCAGAACGGAATCACCATCTACGCGACATGGTGCACGATCGCCACGCTGGTCAACCTCACATCCGCAATCCAGTACTTTGCCGATGTCGCGCCCGACACCGCCTGCTACATCACCCTGTCCATCCTCACATCCATCCTCATCCTCTACTTCGTGCTCGACGTCATCGTGTGGGACAAGTACCTCCGGTCGACGTTCATGGCTTACCCCGTGGTCGTGTGGGCGACCACCGCCGCCATGCTCAACAACTGGGACCCCGACACGCCGATCTCCATCTACACCGCGGTCATTGTCGGACTGGGGTGCGCCGCGTTCGTGATCAAGCACATTGCGGCAATTGCCCGCACCTGCCGTGAGAGCAAGCATTGCGGGGGAAATGGCAACGGCAAGGATGCGAACGCAGGGAGTATCGGCATGAATCAAGTTGCTTGAATTAAAAAGCGCTGATTTAATTTTTTTTTTAAAGCGCGGGAAGAACACTTAATACTCACGGATGACTTGATCATATTACGTTAGTGATGTTCATAAATTGAGACGTACGTACGATGAGAGGTAGGGAGTCATGATTAAAGGGATAGTTGAGTAACCAAAAACCTGCACCATTACATTACAAACTAATAGTTATAACTCCACCATGCCGAAAGGAATGACAAATTACAAATGACTAAGTAAAAAGCCTGTTATCATTTTTGTTAAAGAGCTGTTTAAACTTAAGAGGCCGCTCTCTAAAAACTCATTGGTTTCAACATTTCAAAATATAATATTGTACATAATTATGTTTTGTTGATTAGATAGAGAGATAATCAACAACTATTTTGTGTAGCGCCTTCTATACCAAAACTCAACTATCCCTTTAAGCGTGGTCTTAGTGGTCTAACATTCAAACTGTGATATGCATTTCATTTCAAGAATATTCCCCCTTTTTTAACCGGTTAAATGCCTTTGATTATATCCTTTATATATGAATTTCATAGAGGCTATTCTACCATTTTGTTTAGGATTGTATTGTAATATACAGTGTAGTTTGTCATATAAAACGAGACTGATAGCTGTAGTATGAGTAACTTATCATTCATATTTCTACTATAGTATATATGCCTACGGAGCATGTGAGACTGAAATGTAATATACTTGTATAGATTTCTTAAATGTATATCTGTGTTTTGGTCAAACATAATTGTATAAGGCTAACTAAATCTTGTAAGTTATTAGTACTAACATTGATATTTCATTGATTGAATGGTAGTAAGTTACAGGACTGTTTGTATTAAAAAGCAGTCGTTAAAACAAGAGGGCGCCCTCCAGACACCTCACCTAGAGTATTCCTGCATAAAGAGAGTAGCGACAACTGGTGTGCACAAATGGATAAAAAAATGGCGACAGCTGTTTTAAGTTACTGCATATAGGAATGCTGAGTTCAGCAATGCGCTAAACTATGACTGAACCTCTTTCAGCATGCAGTGGTTTAAATTCCTTTCGCCATTTTGTATCCATTTTGTGAACAATAGATATCGCTACTCTCTTTATGCAGGTACTCTAACCTCACCCTCACACCATTTTTAAAATCAAAAAATGTTGATGTTTTTTATTCAGTAGAGGGATCATCAGAAACAAGTTTAACAATTTGGGTATATTTTATGAATTATGTGAGATTTAAAAATACTTTCTTAAACTATTGAATAAAAGCCGATCCCCAACATTGATTCCAATCGGATATACTTATGTATATATACAAACCGATTTTGATCAAAGTTGATTCTGTCTTTTAAAATTGTGTGCTCTTTTAAAATGTACACTTAGTTTTGAATTTCCTCACCAAAACGATCCCTTTAAGTATTTACTCAGCTGCGATTACTGCATATCAAAGTGGCCTTTTGTATTCCTTCATATTTTGTAGTTTTTCATAATAAAATGGATCATACCCAGACAACTTTAATCCTTTCATCAATTGTGTAGTCCTTAATTAAATTATGTATGTATGTGTGTCTTAAAAGGGGTTGATGTTTATTTGATAAATACATTATTTCCATCTGTACAGATAACATGAGAGCATATGCCAGTGAAGATGAGATTGTGTGAAAGTCAGTACAAAAACACATACCATTTATCCTCTAGATCACTGGCATATTTTTAAACAAAATCGCCTATTTTTCCAAGTACAGTGTATTACATTTTCGGAAATTGAGTGTGAAGTTCAGTAAGGGATTTTTAATTACTTTTTGTTTTTCACCTCTACCCAGGTAGGCATAATTAAATTTGAGGGGAAAAATATGGTAAATAAATAAACAAAAACTCACAAACACACACACACTGTTACAGTACACACATTATATCAAAATAAACAGTCAGACAGACGTTGGGATTTGATATTATTTTTATGCTATATTTTGTTGTTTTATAAGAGCATGACTATGCCACGTCTCGTGCAAATAATGAATGAAGGCCACAGTATGGAAACATAAAGAACCAGACTCGTTTGTCGTTCTTTTTCGTTGTTTCCATGGTAACAAGTGGCTTGCAGCTCCCTACACATCAAAGCTACCCTAAATTGATGCTCACATAATGACGCAAAAATAGACCTTTTCCACTGATATCCAAATAACCCATCAAACTATCTACCGAAGCCTATAAAAACGCTATTCCAAAAAACGAAAATAAGAAAACTGAGCACAAAAGGCTGTTCTCAGATATTATTACTGTGCACAAAGACTATTCTATTAGATAATACAACCGTGCATTATAGCTATTCCCACAGAAATTTAAACTGTGCACTTGCAACAGAGCCAACAGCATTATATTTGATGAAAAATAGAAGTCTGCATATTTATTACTTAAAGTATCACGCATCAGATACTATATAAATCTTCGACACAGTATCCTTGCTGGAAACTGCATTGATATCCAACGAGAAAAACATATCTATTACCCCGAAATAGCCAAAACACTTTGACCTTTTTTTTCTTCTTTTGAAGTCAGCATAACTTGTATTCAACTCGAATTCTAGCCGTTGCTTTCTTGATACAATGCCACAAGCTTATTATATACAAGACAGCATCACACAAACCTTCTCTTTTTTGTACATTCATCTTAAGCACATTTTGAAGACAATGTTACCTTAGCAACAGTGCTACCTTAGCAACAACCTTTCAAGAAAGCCCATCTTTCCATTATAAAGAATAATTATTTTGCAGAAAGAAAAAAATAATCACTTTAGTAACAGCTTCAGGAATAAACCTTTAAAAAAATTAACACAAGTGAATTTCCTCTGCAGTCACATAAGTATTTACACAATACTGCACCAAACAAATACATTTTAAACACATTGTATACCGACCCCAACACCGTTCAAAAAGCTTCTGTTCATAAATAGTATTTGAAAGAGGATACCCCTCGTCATAATTGAAATGTAATTATTGTTCAACCTTAAAAGAAATAAACCTCAGCGGTAAAACCAAGCAACGAACTGGACAAATACTGCGGGTTATTCGGACCCAAGTCTTTGACTAGCCAAAATTTGACAAACTTGGAATGACTTGAATGGGGCCAAAAATACAAACTTTACAAAAATGCCTCGTAAAAAATAGCATGCCATAAATTCAAGTTTGATATAAAGATATTGTTACGATAACGTTTTTACAAAACAATGTGATGTATCACAGTCACATATCAATTTGATAGCTCTCTCATGATGGACTTTTTTTTCTGCATGTTGGTAAAATCAAAAGAATTGCATGTACATATCATTCTCCCCATTCAACCTGAACCTTAAAGCAAGAGTACTTTTTACGCTACATATATTTTTTTTTGTTGTAATTTGCTCTTATCAAAACCTACCTTCTTCCAAAGGTTGCACACACAAACAAATCAGACTCTCTTTACTTTTTTTGTTTGGCTTATACCACGAAAATGTAGTGACCGTGTCCACTCAAATGATGGCGCACTTCACGACCATGCATATAGATTTGTCGGATGGACCGTATACAACGGGTGAACAGATTCAAGGGGCGTACTGAATTTTGTATCACTCCATCTACTTGCACAGTGTAGCCTCGTTATAAAGAGCGCTGATATAACAAGATACCTGAAATAACAAGATAATTTTATGGTATCAACGACATCGTTATAACGAGGTTCCACTGTATTAGCTTTGCGCAAGGAATCTCACTTCTGATGAGGGGGTAACGCGATATAAAAGGGTGAAAAAGACTAAAATAGAGTCCAGAAACCTGGAATAATATATAGTTTATCACAGAGATAATAGGAGGCACACACAGTCCAACCTGTCTTAGTGGCCACCTGTCTATAGCAGCCAACCTGACTAAAGTGGCCACCAAAAGTGATCCTCTGCAGAGAAAAAAACAATGTTATGGAACCTGTCTATAGAGGTCATCTTTCTTGTTTCCCACGGGTGGTCAGTTTACACAGGTTACACTGCAATATCTCTCACTGAGCTCCATGAGCCTATATAACTCTCTACAACTACATGTACCAACAAATATATGGATATATATAGAATACCTTGTTTTTTGTCTAACTAATTAAATTAATCTAACTATTATTATACAAGTTACAATTTATCCAATTTATCACAAACAAATTCTATAATACAAGCCTGTCGACTAAATAAAAAAAGTTCATACTAAATAATACACACTATTCTGCTTTGCTTCTGTCTATACGAAAACCTCTATACACGCTATACATGTACAAAATTGACTTGCCCATCGCTACTTACAAGTTCATGCTACATACCAATATGGACATGTACAAAGCCATCGTACGAAACCAGTCAATACGATAGAAAAGTATGTATTATCTTATCACATTCAACACAATATTAGATTCATCTCCTTCACCCAATAACAAAACATACAAGTAGGTTTGTACTAAACACACAACAGAAAATACACACCAAGTAACTAAATATGTACAGTTGAGGCTTTATCCACACAAAATGTATATGATACTGAGGAGGGGGTAAAAAGAGAGAGAGAGAGAAAAAAATACACCTCTACAATTTTCAAATTAATTCATATATATATTAATAATTTATGTACAGTATTGTTAATCCACCTCCCAATTAAATACACATCAACTGGTATGCTTGTTTAATAGTGATCAGCATTTCATATGCCATGTACACAACCCACATGCATACAATGCAGACACGTACAAGGGCAATTATCCCTCCTAATCATAGTATGTACAAAAGAGTGCAACTTTTATTTTACAACGCTACAAAATCATGCAGTGACAACTGTTTGTGCAGAACATTATGTGCAGAGCTGTAGCTAGCTATCAAACTTCCCGTTCATATATAACCACATTATTTCTCAAAATAAAAATAGAATATTATGATTTGTTTATACTAGTGTACTCACCTCTGGGGTGTTTCACAAAGATCCTAAGTTTGAACTTAAATTCTAAGTTGAAGTTATGGTAGGCCGTTTGTAGCCTTGGAATAAAATATATTCAAAAGCAAAAATGCAAGTATTTGAGACTTGAAACACAAATTTACATCAATAACTTCAAGGCTCCTTGATGACAACAAATATTACGTATTTTTGTCAAAATGTATGCCTTTTAAAAAGAACTGTTCAACAATTATACAAAGAAACTTAGGGCTTTCCATAACTGTTAGGTCCAACTTAATTTATGTTCAACTTAGAATCTTTGTAAAACACCCCCGAGTGGAGTATAAGATCTCCTTTATTTACAGATCTATCTTTATTACAAACGGAACGTTACTAAGTGCAGATATATATACACAAGTGCATCTATGTACATTCTTGGCTTCAATGACTTGTCATTCTATTGCTGCTTTTATATACAATATTTTCTGAGAGATGAAATACAAAAGAGCTCGTTATTTACAGAAGATAGGCAAAAGGAGAATGGTGCAAAATGTATCTACACAAATCCACAAAAAATGTATGAGATTAAAAAAAAAACATATAAACAAAGAAATTACCACCCCCTTAAAATTTTCCCAATTTCAAATTTTCAACGGTGAAGATACAAGAAACTAAAATATTACAAATGTTATATACTGCTTGTACAATTAGGTACTGGGGTGTGGTCATGTGATCAAGCATGTGACAGTCACTAGATGTCACATGATATGAATAAGCACCCAGTAGTGGGCATCACTACCAGAAGAAAAACAAATGTCTATCCACAGAAGATTTCTGAATATCGTGCAATATGCAATATTCTGTCATCGATTGGTCTCACAGAAATAAATGCCAAAGTAATTGAAATAATTTCAAGACAATGAGAAATGAAAATCAAAATGCTATTAGAATAGATTATGCCAAGAACATTTTGACAGACTGAGTAATAATAAAATAATCTATCTGCCTCCAAATTAATATTCCCGTGTATTTACATATTTACGTACATAGATGCATGTGCTAAGTTGCATCAAATGCTCCTCTTGGGGGGCGTTTCACAAAGATCCCAAGTTGAACTTAACGCTAAGTTGAACTTAAAAATTATGGAAAGCCGTTGGTTTCTTTGATTTTTTTTCTGTAAGTTCTTTTAAAAGGGATAAAATGTTGATTCAAACCATTCATATTTTCTATTAGCAAGGATATTTCATGTTTTTAATGTAAAATTTAAGAAAAGTCAACAAATTCTTGCAATTTTGCTTTTGAATTTATTTTATTCCAGGGCTACAATTGGCTTACCATAACTTTTAAGTCCAACTTGGGATCTTTGTTTAACACCCCCCAGATATTTACCCTGAGATTATTACAATTCACTCTGGAAATTATTCACTCAAGAAATGAGTACGCAAAGAGGCATGTACATTATCCCGAATATCCCCTGATGGTCAAAACCAAAGGATCAAAAAACGTTCAAAGAAAAAAAAGCACTCTTCAAAGAAGAAAAAAACGGTTGTGTTCCGTTAACAGTTGTCTATCGCCACGGATACTTCCCAAGGCTATAAACTTAGGAAGGTCAGACAATGTGGATTGAAACGTAGAGTTAATGAGTGGGTCCTTCTTACGACCAGCATTCTTTAAAGGACATTTGATGACGTGTATCGTGAACCTCTCCTCCGTTAAGTTATCTATCACCATGGAAACCTTCCAAGGCTACAAACTGATCTGGAGTACCGTGAATGTCTCATCTTCGAGTTATCTCATGCCATTTAAAACTTCCAAGGCTACGAAATTGCTCATTGTTAGGTAACTTTCAACCAATCCAATACAGGACCCTCACAGTACATTGCGCATGCCTAAAGTGTACTCATTGTAGTCTCTCCAAAATGTTCTTGTACTAAGCGCATAAACATTTAAATGGATTAGCACTACTCATGGCAGTATTGGACAACTGCAATTAGGAGAAGAAAAAATAAGCTGAAATCGGAATGTTTAGCGACAATATTTACGTTTGGTCTCTAACGCAGTTTGCCAGCTAATTGTTGCTGGGTTGTTTTTTTTCTTAACAATAGTTGCATTTCCCTCTAAACTGTTCAGCTCTTTTTTCAACGCTTGTTTATACATACATGCATTATGCAAAGCCATATAAGAATATATTGAGATATCTGTTAAGACGAGTTCTCGATTAATATTCACATATTTTGAGCTAAAAATTACACAAGAGTCTCAATCGCAGCATACATATACATGATGGATTGTAGAGTCACTTTCATACAACCTATCAATATAAATATTGTATGAACACACTATCAAAAGCTAACACAAGTCTAGTAAAGAATATGTTCATCCAATTCTATCAAGACCAGCTATATACGGTATATAGGGTAGTAAAATAAATTTAAGTCTAAAGCTAGTTGAAATATACACCTTTGTAACATATTCACATTATGACTACAAGAATACAAAATGTCTAATCTAATTTTTTTGGATTTTTTCAAACACTTTTTTATTTTTTTTATTTTTTTGGTAATTTCTTTCGCAATGAAATAATACACTCAGCAATACTTAATATGCATTCCATGTTACATTTTCACTGTTGATACACAACATGTGTGCAGGAATATTACGCAGCAAAACAAGCTTTAAAAAAAAGAAAAAAGAAAGTTTACTCTGAAGAAAAATAACATTCCTTAACAAATTTCTGAATAAGATAACAAACCCATGTTAATCAAATCAAAGGTGATAAGCACTTTTTTTCTTTCTTTTTTTTTGTTTTTTTTGTTTTACTTGTTTACGATAATCAGTCACTATAAAACTGTCAACCAATTCAACCATAATAATCATTATATACAAAGTGCCATGAATAATCATTAAAAACCTATACACGTACAAATCCTGGTTATAGCTCATTTGAGAAAATAGACTTAAAGCCAACATAAACTTGTTTTCAATAATTGCTATTGATACTGCTTCACTTTCTATATACATAATGTTGACTTATACCCGATAGCAAACTAGCAAACTGACAATTTAAATGACAACAGTAACACCAAATCACTGGCATGATATCACATATAAATCTTAAAAACAACTAACAATCCTACAAGCCACTAGAAAATCAGAAACTGGAATGCTACATATCATCTTCTGTCACTATAAGGGAGTAGAATGTACTACTTTCAACCTGGACATCACTTGATATATATCTTTATGTATAATTAAGAAATATAGAGCCCTGGCGGCAAGGAGTCAAGACAGAGTACCCAAATAATCCCTAGAAGATGGAATAGAATCCATCCTTGGTCTGCCTGTTGGCCAAGTCATTGATAAGTGACAGCGGATCCGGTGAAGCGGTCTTCATCCGTTCGTCCTTTGTGCTCACCTTGGGCTTCGGGGGAGCCCTCAGAGCACTTGCGTAGGACATGAGGGGAGGTTTGCCATCATCTTTCATCAACCCCGTCGGACTGGTACTGGAGAGACCAAGGCTACCTGTGCTACCGTGGCCAAAGGGCGATGAGGGGCTCGGTAAGCTCTCCTGGCTGGACAGGCTGGGAGTGGTCGGGCTGAAGTTCAGCATACTTGTTGGTGGCGGCTTGCTGAAGTCCTGCAGACCAGAGGAAGGCCTGCTGAACTCGTGGTGCTGCTGCGGCGACAGTGAGCTGCTTGGAAAGTTGTTGTTGTTCATCCCGTTGCCTTGCCACCTCTGGTGCCCACCAGATGCTTGTCCACTCATGGATGCTTGTCCGCCCAGGGATGCTTGTCCCCCAAGGGATGCTTGTCCCCCAAGGGATGCTTGTCCTCCAAGGGATGCTTGTCCCCCAAGGGATGCTTGTCCGCCGAGAGAACTAGGACTAGTTGACCGCTCGTCCTGACCCACAGGCCTGAAGGTGTGCTCCTGCAATGTCTGTCGTCTGTTCATGGGCTGCGAGCTGGGGGGTGCTAGATGATGGGGGTCATCTCTGGGCGAGGTTAGCGGGCTGTTTCCATTGAAGCTGAAAGTGGTTCCCGGAGGCTTGTTCAAGAAACCAGAACTTTTGGACGCTTCGCCAAACTGTAGGGCAAGCTCCAAGGGACTGATGTTGGGATTTCCATCCATGAAGTTGGCCGGAGTACGAGGGCTCAGGTCGCTTTCCTGGACAGAAAATTCCCTCTTGTGCTTGGATTCGTGGTCCCGATATGGTGGCATCTGGGAGTCGACAAACAGATCGGGTGGGGAAGGGTTCAAGGGACTGTAGGGAAATCTTGCACCAGGATGGCCGGTGAAATTCATAGCTGGTCCCTGCTCCACGATGGCTGGATCCCTAACTCTAGGCTGATTCCTCTGGGCATCCAGAGAATCCCTAGGGTTCTGGGATCTCGACCTCAAGGGCCAGGGATCTCTTTCCTGTTGACTCGTCTCATTCCGATCATTCCACTGGCTCATACTGTTGGGGAAACGACTGGGCTGTTGATGCTGATGCTGTGTCAGGTTTGTCGGCCTCTCTGGACTTTCAGAATACAATGGGTGTCTTTCACGCATCTGCTTCTGCTGCGGTGGCATTTTGTTGGTCTGCAGCGATTCACCATCCTGCGGTGGTCCGACAGGGCCTACCTTTGGTGACTGAGACCGCTTGACGTTGGCCAAGAAGTTGTCGGCATAGTGCTGACCTCTAGTTCTAAGGAGGTAACTGTACTCCTCATTGATCTGCATCTCTTCGATCTTGGCAACCACCTCTTGTCTCTCATGGTTGGGGACTCCTCTAGGGCCTAGCTGCTGCTGCTGATGCATCATTGCAGGACTCTCCATTCTAGGGTTCCTGCCTGGTGACCCATGAGGAAGCCTCTGGACATTACCAGGATGCTGCAAGGACGCATTTGGGGAGGCTTGCGAGTCCTTGGGCCCCATTCCCTGAGACTTGTCCTGAGCAGCTTGGCGTGCCGGTGATCCCGGAGGTCCATGCCCATGTGCATGCTTCGCCCCAGCCCCCATCGGAACCACATATCCCCCACCGTGGTGCATGAACTGAGGGTGATAAGGCACTGCAGGGTCCATGTAGGGGTAGTGCGGATGATGGAACATGGGGAAGTATGGAGATGGGTGAACCATCCTGACCGGCATTGGCATGTGCATGGGCATGGGCACATAGAGGACCCTCTGTCCTGTGTAGGGATCTATGCCCGGAACGGGACTTGCAGAGCGCATGAAGCTCCCTCCTGGCATCCCACTTGCCACTGGACGACCCATGTATGGTAAGGTCCCTGGGGGAGTCGGTGTGTGGCTCGGAGACAGCACCGACCGATGCAGACTCTGGTTGATTGCCGCAATGCTCGGAGTTGGAGAACCTTGGATGAAAGGCGCCCCCAACATCTGGTTGCGCAATGCCCTGGGGATGAACTCTTTGGCGAGCGGGTTGAGGACATAGGTCTTCTTCATCTCCACGTTGGACAGCTGGTTCTGGATGGAGCTCAGCGTGCAGCCGTGTAGACTGCTGTTGCTACTGCACACAGAGATGAACTTCTCCCACAGCTTCCTGTAAACAAACAAACAGACAAACACAATAACTAACAGTTGTAATGCATCCCTTAATATACCTGATAATTCGACAACATGACGATGAATATAGATGCTATTGCAGCAATCAAGATAAATTCTGCCAGACCTTTTTACAAATCAACAGACGCACACAAATATAATAGCATGCGACAAGGTTTCACAATACAAACAGATGCAGAGACTTCTGCACCCATTCACAAAACTCTTTCTATGACAAAATTACACATCATTTTACAAACAATTTACATGAATTTTACAAAGATATTAATATATTGTATGATTGAAGTCTCAAATATCACTTCGGGAGAAATCTTATGAAGTTAATGAATCACTTTACAGTAGGTCTTAATTAGTGCTGTTAGGGAAAGAAAAATCCTGTCTCGGTCGAATTGAAAACGGGATCTCGGATCGTCCCGGTTCCCTTGTGTATGAGCAAAAATGTGTTTTAGGACTGCCTGTACACATGCACACACAGTTGCTTATGTTGGGAGTTACGAGGAGACATACCATACATATATACTCCGCACAAAAAGAAACTGGACACTTATTTAAGACAACATATCTCATATTTTTTAACGATAAAATATATGTTATTGTATATCAAATTAAAGATAAAATACCCTCTTCGATATTAGCATAGAATCCAGAAGAAATCATTCATGCATGACTTGTCACGGTCAATTAACCTCCGCAAGGTCTGTTTTCAAAAATAGCAAACATGGAACATCCATTCAACCATTTAAATGTTGACAAGCATGATATAAACACTATATTGATGACATAGCATAATTATTTCATTACAAATGTGATCTTTTTTAGTTTCATCTCAATAGAAAAAGTGTAAATGAAGACAAATTGTGAACGTTGTAGGTTTTATTTTCATCCAAATGTAACACAATGGGGAATTCCATGGCTAAGGTTTATTCGTTGAAACTACAGTTTGTGCCCTTATTTCAGCATGAAACTTAGTATAAATTTTTCTCAAGAATTCTACCGTAGTCCAAAGATCTTCAAAATCTGATGTCACCCTTGGTCAACCATTTGGGCAGTCTCTAACATGTCACTTCTGTAGGTAACTATAGTTGAAATTGCAAGGGACACATGAAACAGACAAACTTTATGCCTCAAAATCAGACCAATATGTTGATGTTCTCATAACCTGGCCCTGTTTTATTGGAAAATGTATAGACGATTACACCTTTAATTTATATTCTACCTGTAGAGGACTAAATTTCCTTTAATTTGATATATGATAATGTACACTCTGTCGCACATAAATATTAAATATTACAACTTAAACAAGTGTCCAGTTTCTTTTTGTGCGGAGTATACATTAGCCCAGGTTAATTGGACAGTCATATTATACCAAACTCACAACCACATGTGAACTCAGGGCCATGTGTGTTAGATCATGTTTGGGGGAATCTCTTATGACTACAAGAAACACATTGTTTGAAAAGTTTGTTATCTAAAAAAAAATGGGAGGCAGCATTGGGGTAATTTATTTTTGGGGGTGGGCCAGGGTTTGGGGCAGAGTTATGTGGTTTGTTTTGGAGTTGTGTTCAATACAGCATACACAGGGAAAAGCAAGTTAACAATATATGTTTGTGGGAGTCAAGAAAAAGGGTATTTTCAAGGGTCGGGAGAGGGGGGGGGGATAGCTTTCCAACAGGTGGAGGGCATTCCCCTTAAACCCCTTGTACTTGTAGCTACACAAATTCAGGTAATTGACTTCAAGGCTCAACCTGTTTAAACATTGTGACCTTCTCTGCCACAGGTCACAGTCACAGGTCGTAAATCTTCTTTCCTAACCACTACAGTTTACTGGAACCAGTTTTTTCTTAAACTTACAAATTTTCTATTATTACTGGAGAAAATGGGTTGCCATAAACTACCGATAATTATGCAAGAATGGGCCAATTCTCGGAACCGTCAAGTTCCCGTCAGGAAGGCCATGTCCCCCGGGATGTGTTACCGGATAACAGCACTAGTCTTAATTATTATTTCCCTGCTGTTTGCCTAATTTATTGACAATCAGCGTAGACTGCACGACTACTGACCTGCATTTGCCGATGGAGCACGCCGAGATGGGATCACCGATGACTGCCACAAGGGACTGAGCTCTCGTGATGGCCGTGTTGAGCAGTTTGTCGTTGGACAAGAAGCCCAGGTCTGGTTCGTCCTCACTGCACGACTGCGGGGGAGGCTCCCTGGAGGCACCTTTGCCTGACGCTCTCTTGCCCGACGATGCCGGCTGGGCCTTGACAACCGTCTGCTTGCAGGTGTGGTGCGTTCGCACGATGCTGATGAACAGCGCCCGGAATTGCTTGCCTGGGGGGAAAGATTGGAAGGTTGATTAGGTTCACTGTTTGGGCTTGCTCTAACATGCTTAATCTACATTTTTGCAGAAGGAAAAGGGAACAGAATAGACTTCCTGGAGACCCATTTGCCCGACATTCTCTTGCCCGACGATGCCAACTGGGCCTTGACAACCGTCTGCTTGCAGGTGTTGTGCGTCGGCACTATGCTGATGAACAGTGCCCGGAACTGCTTGCCTGGGGGGAAAAGATTGGAAGGTTGCTTGGTTCACCGTTTGGGCTTTTTTTATTTATCTAACATGCTAAATCTTTGTTTTTGCTGAAGGATAAGTGAGAGGGGAGATTGGTTGATTCATTTTTGGGGGCTTCTAATAACAGGCTTAATAATATCCCATTCAGGTTTTTTTTTTTAGTTAATAAAAACGTGCTCCAACATCTAGCTTTCAATAAAATGTAAGTATAAATAGGTTTGGTGAATTATTTACCTTTTACACACATGCTTTCTTTTTTCTTTTCTATTTTAGATTTGGGAATGCCCTATCATGCCTGCATCAAAGATTGATATCGCTTTGGGCAATCCTGGGCGACCAAAAATTAATACAAGGCTACTCAAATTTGATGCGATACTAATTATGTCAGACAGGGCAACTATACATCGCAAGTTTATAAAATTTGCTCCTTTTGGGGGACCAAGCAAAACTTGATCCTGGCAAGTAAAACCTTAAAGGGGACCACCAGGCAAAGAACAACACATTATTATATGTTTTGGTACTGTTTTGTGATATCGAATAGATACCCAACATTTTGCAAAGGGTTGTGCAATTCATAAACAAAGCAATTAATTTCCACCACTTACGGAACCACTACTATTTCCTGGTTCCATACGAGCCAAACATTTGCGAGTGCGCTAATACTATTCACGCGTACGTTTATAGGCAATAGAATCCCGGGCGATTCTTTCGCTCCGCACGCATCAGTCTTCGCAATTCAGACCGCATGAACGCATGCTTCAGAATAGTGATGCGTTTTCCTATTATATGTTTTTTCTGAAAACATATTTTTATGAACTTGTTGATGGAATGGAATACTAAAGATGTTACCTTTCTATAATAAGAGTATTATTTGTGGGTGGTGCTACCCTTTAACCGCATAATATAACAATTAATTGTAAGAGTATAAATCAATTGATCAAACAACAAACCATAAATCTTTATCGTACAATCAATCAACTGATCATACAATTAATCATAAATCTATATGCCACAGGGATCTATTCAGTCTTAAATTCATTTGCCCGACCTGGCCCACAATCGCAAAAAAAATATTCCAGGACTAAATACTGCCCATTTGTGACATACCTTGGACGTTCAGGACTCTCTCCACAGAGATGTTATTAAGTCTCCGCTTCCTCAGCTCGTGTCGGATGCGAAACACCTGGTCAGCGTACGGTGTCACCACGCCGATGCTGTTCTCATCGCAGGTGCCCCACTCCTCTGGCCATCCCCTTTGCAGTTCCTGAACTCTGTCACAGACCTCGAACACCTAAGAATAGGACAAGCAAAGTAATTGTATTGCTACATAATGATGTGTGGAGGATACTGTAAAATAAAACATTTAAAAAAGAAAGGAAAAGGGAGATGTAGTAAATGTACGGCGTAGCCACGCCAATTCTGTTCTCCTCATATGATCCCCACTCCTCTGGCCAAACCCTTTGCAGAAGAAAAGTGTAAAAAGAAAGAAAGAAAAGAAACGTGTCCAACGTGTATTCAACAATCTTCATTTTTGGTATGACCCAGCCTGGGATGGAACCCAGGACCTCCTTTGCATAAGATAGATGCCCTAACCCTTATCCCACCATGCCCAGTTGTGGCTAGAACAAAATAAGAGTTTGTTTCCTCACCTCAGAGTTGTTGAAGAAGGAGATGCTGTTCTTTTCCTGCACATCTTCCCCCCGCGCCGTGAAGAAGCTGAGCGGGTACCACTTGGGGTGAGGTGGCTGCTTCCCCGAGGCTAGGAGCTTGCCGTCGTAGAAGAGATCGGACGTGTAGTCAACGATGGCCTCGTGGGAGCGGTAGTTTGCGCAGAGCAGAATCTTGCACGGGTGAGTGTCCGGATAGTGGTCGTAGAGCCGTTCTAGTAGGGATACGTGGAGGTTTCGCTCAAAGACAAACGGGCTGTGGACCTGTGGGCTGATCTGTTGGCGAAAAAATGGCAGAACAGATTGTATTCATTAAGGTGAATTTTTGGTATCATTAGTTTGCATAGCTAACAATACTGGGTGTGTATCTAGATATATGTTTTAAAGAAGCTCCAGTAATTTCTTCAACACTTTCATACAAAGTGATAGATAATTTCACAAATTTTGTTTGTACTAGCAGGTCATCAGATAATCTTTCTAGTACGACTATAGGCATTTCACGTCTGAAGTTTGTTACAAGCATGTTACATGTATATGAACCTTTTTTATACATGCTCCCTGATTATCAAGACCACATTATCTGTCTCCATTAGGTGACATTTTATGGACAGGTACGACTGTACCGTTAATGTCCCATTTGGCACCTACCTGCATGTAATCTCCAGCAAGCACCACCCTGGTGTTCGTCGTGGCCAGAGCGATGGGCATGATGGTCTCACACTCCATGGCCTGGGCTGCTTCGTCCAGCAGGATGTGGGTGAAGAAACCCTGTTCTAGCTTGAGATGTGTCAGAAACCTGCACGGATGGAAGACAAAGAATAAGAAATGGAGTATCGCCAGAATACCTTAATATTTCCTTCAAGATTTAGATCTATGGGCATGATTGTCTCACACTCTATGGCCTGGGTTGCTTCGCTTCGTCCAGTAAGATGCGGGTAAAAACAACTCTGGTCTAGATTAAGATGTGTCAGAAACCTGCGCGGATGGAAGACAAAGAATAAGAAATGGAGTATCGCTAGAATATCTTAACATATATGTTTCCTTCAAGAGTTATGGGCATGATGGTCTCACACTCCATGACCTGGGCTACTTCGTCCAGTAGGATGCGGGTAAAAACAACTCTGGTCTAGATTAAGATGTGTCAGAAACCTGCGCGGATGGAAGACAAAGAATAAGAAATGGAGTATTGCTAGAATATCTTAACATATATGTTTCCTTCAAGAGTTATGGGCATGATGGTCTCACACTCCATGACCTGGGCTACTTCGTCCAGTAGGATGCGGGTAAAAACAACTCTGGTCTAGATTAAGATGTGTCAGAAACCTGCGCGGATGGAAGACAAAGAATAAGAAATGGAGTATCGCTAGAATATCTTAACATATATGTTTCCTTCAAGAGTTATGGGCATGATGGTCTCACACTCCATGACCTGGGCTACTTCGTCCAGTAGGATGCGGGTAAAAACAACTCTGGTCTAGATTAAGATGTGTCAGAAACCTGCGCGGATGGAAGACAAAGAATAAGAAATGGAGTATCGCTAGAATATCTTAACATATATGTTTCCTTCAAGAGTTATGGGCATGATAGTCTCACACGCTATGGCCTGGGCTGCTTCGTCCAGTAGGATGCGGGTAAAAAACAACTCTGGTCTAGAGTAAGTTGAGTCAGGCACTTGCATTTCTGGAACACAAGCTTAAGATACTCATAAGAAATGGAGAATCTCTAGAATATTAAACATTATTTCATTCAAAACTTTAGAGCTGACTGCAAGATGTTCTTACACTCTATTCTAATGGTAATAATTTTGTTGTTGGTAATAGTATGCATTTACCTGGACGTGCTGAGTGTTGCCACGACGACCCGATGCTTCTCAACCTCCTCCCTGGTCGGCATGACAAAGCGGTCCTCGGTCTCTGCCAGGCAGCAGTAGAGCCGAACCACCGGGTGCACGGTCTGAACCCAGCGCTCTTTGAAGTAGATCCTCAGAGGACGTGCGGCTGTGTTCCCAGACTCGACAAACGAGTGGAAGTAATCCTTGATGTACAAGTCCGCAGCACTGCAAGAGGAAAATATATATATAAACTTCACATCCAAACAAGACATGTAAGCAGTCTGAATATAGCGTGAGGGACATGTAATGAGGTGCGGTTTGTAAACTCTCTTTGAAGTAGATCCTCAGAGGACGTGCGGCTGTGTTCCCGGACTCGATGAACAAGTGGAAGTAATCCTTGATGTACAGGTTTGCAGCACTGCAAAGGAAAAATGCAAGAGGAAAGAAACTTTGTAAAAATGCATCATGAACATGATGAATATCATAATGAGGATTACACTAAAGGGTACCACCACCCAAAAATAATATTCTTATAAATGAAAGATAACATCTTTAGTAGTCCATTCCATCAACAAGTTCAGAAAAATATGTTTCCAGAAAAAATATATAATTGGAAAACGCATCACCATTCTAAAGCATGCGTTCATGGGTCTGCGTGTACGAAGACTACCTTTGTCCATAGCGAACGAATCGTCCGGGATTCTATTGTCTCCAAACGTTCACGTGGCGCACTTGCAATTGTTTGGCGCGTACCGAACCATGAAATAATACTGGTTCCGTAAGTGGTGGTAGTTAATTGCATTGTTTATGAATTACACAACCCTTTGCAAAATGTTGGGTGTCCAGATAGAAGTCAAAGGGGCATACAATTTTTTCTCTTATCCCCCAGCGGACAGTCCCCGAAGAAACTGATTAAACAAGACTTCAATCTACCTCGGTACAAATGATTATCCTGGTGTTGGGTTGTTGAAGGATGAACGCAGAACTGAAGCATGAGCCACGGCCTTATCTTCCCTGCCTATTCCAAAAAGGAAGATGGCACTTTTTTACTTAATGTGACACTCGTGATGATATTCATCATGTTGATCATGTCGGGGCCTGACAAAATTCTCCCAAACTTCAATCAGGCAATACCTAAGAAATTTACCAAATTAAACCTCTATTTACCTATATAATAATTTGATCTCTATTTTTATACCTGTTGGAGTGAGTACAGATGAGTATCCTAGTGTTCGGTTGCTCTAGGATGAGCCGAGTGGCATGGGCTAGGGTGTGCGTCTTTCCCGTACCGTACGGTCCGACCAGGAAGATGGGAGGCAGTTGGTGGACCAGAGGGGCTGTCATGGCAACGATGGCTTCCCTCTGCTTGCTGTTCATCTGCATGTCCAGCTTCTCACTCCATTGCCTATGGGTGGAGAAGGATGGGAGATATTGGAGTGAAATTAAAGATTCTCAAAAGGCAAATTACAGCGTTCTTTCGATGTAAAATTCCACGCGAGTGACATATTTACGTTCATCTACCTACTGAAAACTGTTCAGATGATTTTTAAAAGGCACATACTCCATTTTAACTTAAAATATTGTGATATGCAATTAATACCCTTGTAAAACACTTTGTACTTTCGAAGAAAATACCATACTGAAGTGAAGAATACATATAGAATGATAACTGACGGACTGTAAACAAAGTTCAAAGAAGTAATTTTTAAAAAATTTCCAGCAGTAAAAATAAGTTATAAGACTATTTTTCTTCCAGTTCCGATTTCGTAGACTTACTTGTTTGGAGTCCATGGGATCTTGGTGCTGTTGTGAACTTCTGGGAACAGAATGCTCATATCTGGAACCTTGTCCACTGCATAGTGCATCTCACACAATGGTAACCTGAGACGAGGGGAAAAAAATCAGATACAAATAGTATAATTATTATTTGTTAGAGTGATATTCACCTATGTTTCGAGCTGTTCGCATTTGTATCATCATCATCATCATCATCATCATCATCATCATCATCATCATCATCATCATCATCATCATCATCATCATCATCATCATCATCATCATGCATCATCATCATCATCATCATGCATCATCATGCATCATCATGCATCATCATGCATCATCATGCATCATCATCATCATCATCATCATCATCATCATCATCATCATCATCATCATCATCATCATCATCATCATCATCATCATTATTATCATGACCCCGAAGAACAGATACACACTGCAAAGCTAGCTGCACTTGAAAAGCATCTGGAACACTTCTAATTAAATCATAAATATCTCCATTTGAACAATTAAAACTCAATTCATTCTTCATCGCCATGAGCCAAAAAAATAAGGTACAAGAGCAATATGAAAGCTCAATGTCAGATAGACAGATTTATTTTTCTGCACTGTTCTTCACTTATTCACAAGATATACGACATGGTAAGAAAGGAGCACCTTTTGAGTTGAAACTGAATCTCCAACCTGAGCTGCGAGTTATCCCCGAGTTTCAACTCCTCCATGCACTTCTTGCTCAGCATCAGATAGACGGATTCCTTACTCTCTTCAAATGATATGCTTCTGTCACTCCCAGTTTCATTCTTTCAAAGAGGTATATAATTACACATGTCAAGGAAAAGAGAAAGAAGTACCTGTTGAGTTGGAACTGTATCTCAACCCTGAGCTGCGAGTTATCCCTGAGTTTCAACTCCTCCACGCACTGCCTGCTCAGCGTCAGATAGATGGAGTCCTTGCTCTTCTCCGTGATCGGTGCCTCGTATGCCTTCTCCAGCGTCCGGCCATCCTGCAGCGGCGCCAGCAGCACAGAGTTGCAGCTGCTGAGGATAAGTCTTCCGCCTGCGGTGTCCTGGGTGAGGTCGTCGGTGAGCCGTAGGAGGGCGAAGAGCTGGCCGTCCTGGGCGTAGCGGACCCCGGTGTTGCGAGAGGGGACCAGCATGAAGGTGTTGGCCATCTGGATGGTTGTTCTCACGTTGTACCTGCAAAGGAAAATTTGAACAAGAACATTCAAACGATAAAATGAGCAAAGAATAAATACATGGGTGAGGTCCTCAGTGAGGCATAGGAGGGCGAAGAGCGAAGAGCTGCCTGTCCTGGGCGTAGTGGACCCGGCGTTGCCAGAGGGGACCAGCATGAAGGTGTTGGCCATCTGGAGGGTTGTTCTTGCGTTGTACCTGCAAAGAAAAATTGTAGCAGGAACATTCAATCGATAAAATAAGCAAAGAATAAATACATGGGTCAGGTCGTCAGTGAGGCACAGGAGGGCGAAGAGCTGCCTGTCCTATGCGTAGTGGACCCGGTGTTGCCAGAGGGAACCAGCATGAAGGTGTTTGCCATCTGGACGGTTGTTTTTGCGTTGTACCCGCAAAGAAAAATTGTAGCAGGAACATTCAATCAATAAAATGAGCAAACAATAAATACATGCGTCAGGTCGTTGGTGAGGCATAGGAGGGCGAAGAGCTGTCCATCCTGGGCATAGGGAACCCCCGTGTTGCGTGAAGGGACCGGCATGAAGGTGTTGGCCATCTGGACAGTTGTTCTCACGTTGTATCTGCAAGGAAGATCTTAGCGGAATATTTACTAGACAAAAGGTGAGGTCGTCTGTGAGGCATGGGAGGGCAGAGAGCTTTGCTTCTGGGCATAACACACCCTGGTGTTGCGGGAAGGGACCAGCATTAAGGTTTTCGCCATCTGGACAGTTGTCCTCACGTTGTACCTGCAAGGAAGATCGTAGCGGAATATTTACTAGACAAAAGGAGCAAAGATTATGGGTCAGGTCATCAAAGAGGTGTTGGAGAGTGAAGAGGTATCCGAACTGGGCATAGCGAACACCTGAGCAGCGTGAGGGGACCAGCATGAAGGTATTTGCCATCTGGAGGGTTGTTCTCAGCAAACAAATTAGACTTTGGCAGGGAATCAAACCAGAGACTGGTGCTCTTATATCGCAAACACATGTACATTATTGGGGGGCACACTCTGTAAGGGATTTTCCCCTCATGTTTTTATTGTTCTGATTAAATAATTGGGGGAACATATCCCTAGCGCTATGCCACTAAGAAACACTCACCTACTGAGGTCTCTAAACCTTGCCGTCTCCTCAATGAAGAGCAGATCGTGCATGCGATTCCTGTAGTTGTTCTTGGTGATTGTCTTGTCCAACACCGACCTCTTGAACAGCTCCTCGGTGGAGTGTGGCGGGACGTAAAATGTGGTCAATCCCTTGTCCTCTTCCGACTTGGTGGTCGACGGGGGGCTGAAGTCCACGATGGTCTTGTTGGTGCCGTCCCAGCGCTCCGTCACGCACACCATATTCTCGCGCACCTCCTCCAGCTCCTTCTGGTCCGTCGCCGACACCGAATCTACAGAGATCCGTCGCATTAGCGCCGGTTCCGCGCCAAAGTCAAAGACTACCGATTGGCGGAAGGTTCCAAAGATCTGAGAGGTGAATTGGATCTTGACGCGATAGAGCCGCTCCTTGGACTTGGTGCTGCTGAAGGGGTTGTTGACGTTGTTGTTGTTTGAGCCGAGTTTGGCGCTCCACTCCTGGCAGGTTTCGGGGATGTCGAGAGAAGTCTGGCGCTTGGAGTCACCCATCAGGATGCTGACGATGCTGAAGTGAGGGCGGTGAACGTCAAACAGCAGCGCTACCCGCTGTAGCTGCCTGCTTGGCTGTAAAAGATATATTTTTAACAAAATTGACAATTACTCTAAGATGAGGGTGATTCACAATAACCAATTGGTATTCATTGCAGAATCATTCTTATACAAACTTTGTGCAGATCATTAGTATTATGAGTATTTTGAAAAATGGCATTTCTTTAGAATTAATTTTCAGATTTTTCTTTCCCATTCAGAACAATTGTCCTTGTTTTCCTTGCCTGAATCAAGACTTTCACAAGCCCTGGGCAAGTTCAATTTATTTTAAATTCAATTTAGTTTATTTGACAAAGATCGAAAACAAAAACAAATCGATCAATGTACAAGTCAGAGCCAGGACCTCTGTGAAGCAGCATATATGCTTGTATTTGAGTAATTCTACTGAGTGGTTTTCCTAACCTTGCAGTGTAGAGTGAAGATCCAGGAATGAGCAGAGTTCTTGCTGGAGATGGTCACGTTGGTCTCTGCATTGATGCTCACCTTCACATCTTCAACCGATTCTGAGAGCTGGCAAATTAAATAGGAAAAGATGACAATAATAATAATAATAATACAGGTTACTTATATAGCGCTATTCAAAAACGTATCATGGCGCTTACAAATGTAACAATACATAAAAATAACAACAACAAGATACTTACAAACTATAACAAATCAGAAAAAGGATTTAAGTGTTTTTTTAAAGGTAAGTACATGAGGAATTTGTCTATTTGCTGTGGTAGACTAGAGCATTCCATGATACAGAAGCTGCAATATTTTATCAACAAAAACAAAATGAGATCTTGGGACGACAAGTTTGGAAGTGTCAGTGTCAATGATGAGGATGATGACGACGACAACAATGGTGGTGATGATAATTGATTTTATTTACATAGCCCATTTGCACTATTATTACACATGTCATAGGGTACCATGCCAGCCTGCACACATTGTGTGCAGTTTAAAACATCTCCACTCCCTGAGAACATTTTCCTTCATGGGCATCAAAGAGATCAATCAAACAGATGTTCACCTCTCACAAGTATAAATTATTTTATTTATTTATTTATTTATTGTGGTATAAAAAAGATTGTACATGGCAGCCAACTGGCTGAATTGGGTACAATTTACAATGAATTAAAATAGTATACATATAAAATACATTACTTTAAAAGGACACATTACAAAGATACAAGTATTCATATAAAATATAATTTAACTTTAAAACTATTTACTTTTATATTATTCCTATTGTAAACAATTATTTGATTCGTTAAAGTTAATATTAATTAAAAATGGGAATGTATTACGAAAAAGGAATACAAAATATACAAATGCTTATAGTCTCACAAGGAATTAAATTAAAACATAAATGGACGTCATAATAAACAAAGCAATGGGAGCCAATAGAGAGTAAAACATGAAGATGAGGAAATATGGGAATAAAGAATTATTACAATTGTACTGAAATTAATTAACTATAAGCTGCTGGCTATATAATAAATATTTGAACAGAGTGTATACATGGTATATATAAGAAATATAATAAATCTATAATAATTTACTAATATGAATATACTATTAATCAAAATCATGCATATAATCCAGATCCTATTTTTAAACATAATAATTTGAGGGTATAAAATATTGCACCGAGGAAAATATAGTTTAATCATAATTTTGTTGTCAGTAATCGTAACTTCATCTCAAGCCAATTAGTATAATGGGCTGGTATATGCTATCATGACAGTGTTCAGGACGTAAAGGGAAAAAATTGTACAACTTCATCTATTAGCATGCACAGTAATAACAATAACAGTCAAATGCAAATACAGTGGATGTTGTGAGAAAGGGTTAAAGGTAAATAACTTGCAATTCAAAAAGTTTGTTGGTATCTAACAATGTGTATTATCTTCCAACAATACAATTGTTTTAGAAATAAATTATTATGAGTTTGCATTCAATAGCCTTATGAGGTATGGCAGAGCACTTTTCTTGTACCTCTCGGTCCTACATAAGACCTCCGAGTAGTCCTGGCCATTGCGGAGTGTGCGTGAGCTCAATGAGGCACGTGAGGGAGGAAGCCATTGGTTGAATGGGGAAGAAGGCTTTGTTAATCCCTTCGCCAAATTTAAGCACAATTTCTCTCTCCTTGTGGCCAGGGATAGGAGGCCTAATGTAGCTAATGCATCTACATAGGTATTGTACTGCGAACCAAGCATGAGGCGACAAGCTCTTTTCTGGATTCTCTCAATCTGCATGGTCTGTTGTTCAGTTAAGCCAGAATGCCAAACAGGCGCACAGTATTCTACAACAGGCCGCACATACGAGCAATAAACAACCAGCAAGTCTTCTGCCGGAAGTTTAAAACTCTTCAGAATGCGGAGCATATGTAGTCTCATGCTTGCTCGCTTGGTAATTTCATTTACTTGACTGGACCATTTCAAGTCGTTTTGGATTAGTACTCCTAGTAGTTTGACTACTGACACTTCGTTCAATTCATGATTGCCTATTGTTATCTTGGGTGCTACTGTCTCCGTTCTCACGAACTGCACATTCATAACAACACATTTCTTTGGGTTGAGTTTCATTTTGTTTTGTTGGGTCCACTCTTCAAGTTCATTTACATGAGTTTGTATTGTTGGTGGAGCTATTGCCTTTCTGCACTCCAACAGTGTCATGTCGTCCACGTACTTCCAACATGGGCTGTCTCGGCAAGCATCGTTGACCATGCAGAGGAATAGTAGAGGTCCTAGTCGTGTTCCTTGTGGAGCTCCGGCGGTGATCTTCTCCCACTGCGAGTGCTCCGACATGTAGCGCACACACTGCTAACGGTTTGACAGGAAACTGGATATCCATGCGACAAGAGACGGAGACACATTCATGGCAAGCAACTTCTCAATCGCGATTCGGTGGTCGATCCTGTCAAACGCTTTGCTAAAATCAGTTGCTACGAGTGTAGACACGGTCTTCACTTTGTCAGCATTTCGGCAGATCGAATTCAAGATGTCTATTAGATAGTGCGCTGTTGAGTAGCCTTTCCTATTTCCGAATTGTGATTGGTCAATCGACACGCTCATGTCGCTCATTAGCCATTGTGCTATGACATCTGGATAAAGAGCAACGATCGTAGTGGAAGCTTATTGCATAACCATAATGTTCCATTTTAGTATTACTTAGGGTTTTGTGATTCAGGTGGGCCCTTGCACAACACAGCTGAGTGACTTAAAGGGACAGGTCCACTTTTACAAAACGTCTGAACAGCTTTCAGTTGACGGATGGGGATCAATGTAACACGCAAAAAAAAATCAGAGTGAACAGCCCTCTGATTTGGATTCTACGAATGAAAAACGAATGCGTCCCTCCATTTAATTTTAAACTATATATCGGTCAATAAAGGAGTTCAACTGATTTAGCATAATATTACAACAATATAGTACTAATTCTCGTAAAGGTATTGTGAAGCCGACATTTGTTAACGTATGTCACGGAAAAAGATCTCAAAAAGAAAGAATATATAATTACATGTAGTCAGTTTTAAGCGATGTTTGGGTATTTTGCTTGGTAAACGCACACACATTAGTACTTATGCGCGGGTCACGTAGCCGGGTCATGCATACCGATCTGGCACTCCGTGAAATCTATGTACGAACTTACTCACCGGCTGAAAATACGTATGTACCTAATTAACCGACGTCCCTCAGTTTATTCAGTTTTAGGTCTATTACTCCACGAAAAAGAGATTTCAAGCCCTAATTTTTTCAGGCATGCTATTAAATGACATTTCCTTTCATATAAGACAATAACCTCGCAACTTTTGAATTTTGGCTTGCAAAAGTGGATCTCTCCCTTTAAGGAGTGCTGAATAAAGAAATAGTTGAGGACAACTGATTAATATGACAATAAATTCTAAATTGTCTTATATTTGACTAACCTACATAGAGTACATTTCACTTTGAGCTTACCACACTGAGAGGAGTCGGTGAATTCATCCATTTTTCAAAGAGGTGTTCTGCGTAGCTCATCCCGTGGAGCTGCTTGTCTCTGGCTCTCTGGTACTTCATCTGTCGATACCTGTAGCGCTCCTTCCACTCCGCTAACTCGTCTTCCGTATGGGCGTAAGGACACTGCTGGCCAAACCGGCACTTCAGACGGCTGAATTCAAGAATAAAAAGGATTAGACCAATGAAAATGTTTATTTATGTATATTGCTGAGATGTCTTTATGTGCCCTTCCACTTCACTAACTCATCTTCTGCATGGGCATAAGGACATGTTACAGTACTAATTTAAAGGTGTCCTTTGACTCTCATTGGCTCTCTGATACTTTATCTGTCAATACCTGATACCATGGGCATATGGGCGCTGCAGACCAAACCGGCACTTCAGACAGCTGTCGGAAGTGATAGTTTGTCCCATCACCTTCACCAACGGTAATTATTTGCTTACTATTTAACATAGAAAGAGAAGCGCACTATTGAGTCACTTTTTGAACTTCAAATATGATCATGGTTTAGGTTTGGGAGCCTTGGAGGAACCAAATTTAACTCTCATACATTTTGTATGAATATTCCCAAAGTGTTTGTATCACATAGAGAAGTCTCTTACCTACAAGATGGTATGAAGAACAAAATTTTACCCCCCAAAAAAATCTACTTTTAAAATGCCCTTCTCAGTCTCACCTGGAAGTATATGACTGGCTCTGGCAAAATCACGTTCTTGTGAGCATGTTGTGAGTAAGAACATTGGCTTTTAAAGAGACAAATATTTATTCATTTTCATTTATGTGACAAAATATTGTAACGTTTTCATGATCTTCGTATCATGCCAAGTTCTTTCAAGTACAAGTATAAAAATCTTAAGAGCCTAATTTTTCCAGAGCTAATTATGAATAATAATAATTTATTTGTTTCAAGAGTCACTTACTCTGCACAGAGGAGGTACTCTTCCCCCACGGCCCCCCGGGGTGGGGGTCTGTGCTTCCAGTCGCGCCCCTCGTCCGATGAGATGATGGCCCTGTGACTCTCACTCATACTGTGCAGGTGGTAGTCCACCGGAGTCGAACATTGCACTTGACAGTACGAACAGAAATTTTCTTGGTCTGGAAGATAAAGAAAAAAATTTTCATTTGTTTTTTAATTTGTTTGTTTGCTTTGCTTTTATTCCAGATGTGTTTTCAAAATGAGACATGATCATACATCATATGCCCTATGACTCTCACTTACGCTGTGCAGGTGGTAGTCCGCCAGAGTTGTTTGTTTGCTTTGCTTTTGTTTTCAAATTAATACATATAATCATACAGTATATGCCCTATGACTCTCACTCATACTGTGCAGGTTACCGGTAGTCCACCGGAGTTGAACATTACACCAGACAGTACGAACAGAAATGATCTTGGTCTGGAAGATGTAGAAAAGTGTGATGGAAGAGGAAAAAGCAGAATCAATTACAGTGGAACCTCATTATAATGGAAGACATTGGGACAAGTGGTCTAGTAAAAATGTAAAAATTGACATTCAACTCGCTCTTTTCTTGTTTACCTTTTAGTGCTTTCCATATAATATAGTACATGTAGTTTGCAAGTCATTTATATTTATAGTGGTTAGCAAAATAAAAATTCCACAAGCTCACAAAACTGGATAAACATTTACACTGTAGATAAAAAAAACAGTGTTTTTATTAACACGTTGTTTATATTCTACTCACTCTCTTGTTTGCTTGTTTCCTTTTTGTGCTTCCCATCTGCCGGTTTCCTTTTCCCCCTCTGATGGTGAGTGGAAGAGGCGGAGCTTGCACTACCACCACTGGCCCCATGGCCTCTACCACTGCTCTGAGAGGGGTGTGAGGAAGCTTCCGTCCCATTTTTGTCTCTGGCTGATGTACTTCTACTTGTTGAGGCCTGTTTAATACAAATTCAGAAATTCCTTAAGGGGATCCTAGTAACATTGTCAAAATCCACAAAACTTATTTATAACTCTACCAGTTCTCACTGGTACTCACATTGTACTCATATTTACAGCATGGAACAGATTTTGGTCTTTAGAATTTCTCTTTAATTATACAGAAATTTTAGATTTAAAGGGATCTAGTAACTTTGTTGACATGTGCAAAAAGTGATGAATGGTTGATACGATGTATATTGTTGTTATCTGATATGTCCACAGGGCATTGTGTGAACATTTCAAGTCAAATGGACGTTATATGGTGGCCGAGTAATGAGCAAAAATGCAAAGTGATGTTCACAAACTCATTGCACTCACTTTGTGCACGGTTTTTCGCGATCCGTTGGATTATTTAACATCTGAACACTTCAATCGTAAATACCTTTTTAACGAAAGGGAAATTTGAAAAACTGAAACCTGTCCCATGATTTTATTGTTAATACGAATACAACAAGGTAGGAGGGAACCGCTAGAATTCCAATTGTATTTTGAGGATTTGGACAATGTTACTACATGTAAGTCCCTTTAATAGTTTGTATTTTAAATCCTCCACTGGAGAATGTCAAAGTTATCAAAAATCACTTAACATTTCTGCTCATTTCTCTGTCACATGACATTAATTTACCATGGAATTTTCACACATCACTCAGTGGACATATCAGTTAACAGAAATGCATATTTTATCAACCCTTTGTCATTTTGTGCACATTAATGCCAACAAAGTTACTACATAACATCCCCTTAACTTCCTGAACAAGGTTTTGCAGATTCATACCTATAAAGACAATTCGACAACAATCTGATCAATGATGTGATCAACATAAAATCGGTTAAATTGTATTTTCCAAAAAAAAACAAAACACAATAACAATTGATTGTTGGCACACACACAAAAAGAATGCCTTTGTACATCAAATCAGATCATGATAAATATTTGGACAGTTTCTTAACAAATGTAAATACAAAGATAAATTGTCTTAAGTCCAATAACTTCTTTTGCACCGATTGAAAATGAACTTTGATGTCTTGGCATAGACAAGTATATACACAAAGCCAACACACAAATTTTGTTTTCTACTTGCCCATTTGGCAAGTAAAATCATGAATTTTCAAATTGTACTTTCCCCGGACATGAAAAATTACTAGCCCCAAAAAACTAATATGCAAAAGAAATATTGCGATAGGTGGCTTGATCATTTTGGCAAAATTCCCTCTTGTTATTCGATTGACATGTACATGTAAGGAATTCCATTTTTCTCTTATAGTTGGACAGATGTGAGCTGCCTGATCAGGAAGTCATACTAGACCTTTTTATAAAAATGCACTTTAAGTTGCCCAACATCAATTTTTACTTGCCCCGGGCAATCTGGCAAGTGCCAGTGTCGAGCCCGATATATATACGTACACATACACATGCACAACAACAACCAAACAAATACACGGGGGCAAAGGGCGATTCGCCCCCGATACCTTTAAAATCGCCCCCGTGAGCCACGGCAAGGGGGCGGAAAAAAAAAAAAAAAAAAAAAAAATTATTTTTTTAAATTTTTTTATTTTTTTAAACATCTTAAATTTGCATGATCGGAAAGCGCCAGAAACGTACCAAACATGGCATAATCAGATAGATCACATCATGATAATCAATTATTATACCCTTGAGCAGTGAAAACGATGTTAAAAAAAAAAAGAGCCCCCGTGAGCCCCAAAATAGCCCTCGTGAATAATTTCACGAGGGCGTTTTTTTCCCTCAACTTTTTCAAAATCGCCCTCGTGAAAAAAAAAGTATTTTTTTGGCAAGCTTACCTCAGATGTCTTGTCATCTACCAGTCTCTTTAGTCTGTTTAGTTCTTTAGATGCTTGGCCATTCTGAAAGAAACAACATTTTACATGTGTACTATTTACAAAACAATAACAATGGCATTGACTTAACTACCCACTACAAATAATTTATGATTTGGCATAATGCATTCCCCATAGACCTCAGCTTATAGTATTTTCAGGACTTATCCTGATCAATAGAATCTTCAGTTTTATTATTCTCTTTTCTAAAGTCAATTTACTTACTTTTCACAAGATTTATATTAGTAACTGACTGATGTCATATTTCTATCATTCTTATTCAATAGTTGCTAACCAAAATAATGTTCATGTAAACTAAAATATTGATAATATATAAAACAACTGTATACCAGGTACACATAGTATACCTTTTATTCGGCGAAGGTCCATTGCTTTGCTATTTCATATGCTTCTTGTGTTCTACGCTTGCGAGCTTGTGAGCTTGCCGAGGGCGTATGTCTTGCGCATTAATAGTTTACCTAGGCTACTTCTGGATGTGGACAGGACTAAGAGCTTGTTGATGTCAGTTAATGCTTTTTAATTTGCATCTTTTTTACTATGTTATTTGACATCACTACTTTGGAAATCAATAGTCAGCATACCTTTGGTTCGGCGGAGGTCCATTGCTTTGCTGTTTCGTATGCTTCTTGTGTTCTGCTGAGCTTGCCGAGGGCGTGTGTCTTGCGCATTAATAGTTTACCTAGGCTACTTCTGGACGGGGACAGGGCTAATAGCTTGTTGATGTCGTCTAAGGCTTTCTCGTTCTGATCCTGAAAATGCACACAAAGAAGAAAAAATACCAAAATACAGTGTAAAAATAGAACAAACAATATACATGCACTGAAATGGAAATTATTCAATTAATAATAATATTCACATCAGCAAACGAATGAGAGAAAATAGTTAAGATAATTTGACAGTGCTAATTATGCAACGAGTCATCTTTTTAGTTGCCAACTAGGGTTAACTTAGCTTGGTAAGTAACTTGTGATAACCCATGTTACTCTTACATGTTATCTTCTTTAGAAAAGGTAATATTCTAATACAATGTACAATGTTCAAGAAATATTCTGTATCCAGGGCTCGACACTAACACTTGCCCGGGGCAAGTAAAAATTGGTGTAGGGCTAGTAAAATTTCATAAAAGGTCTAGTTTGCTTGCCCGATCGGGCAACTTAAATTTCTCTTCAACTGCGAAATGAGAGTGTAATTCCATACATGTAGTAGAAGTAAATGGGCAAGTAAAATTTGAACAGTTATGATTTGACTTGCCCGAACGGGCCAGTAAGGAAAGAATTTAGTGTGGAGGCTTGCTGTATTCGTAAAAACACAAACAATAAGATTAATGAACCACTTATTAAGCCCAACACGGTAAAATACAAGGTGGGTGTATGTAAAGAAAATACACAATAGGGACTAGTCTTTTAAATTGTGTGTATCTGTGTGCATTGATAACAGACTCCTTTGCACTCCGGTGAGAAGGCCTTCTCGGTCTAATTAACTGTAATTTACAATTCACGCCATCAATCGTGCACACAGCCCCATTTGCCTAATGCTGTTAATGAAGCTTAGATAATATATCTTGACATGGTAGCTAATGTGTAACAAGTAAGTAAGTAACAGATCTGTAAATTATAATCAATGACTTTACTATTCAATGAGGTACAACAGGACACCAAACATAAATATAATGGACAAATCACAATTGTTAAAGGGGTAGTTTAGTTTTGGTAGAGAGGGCGCTGCACATCGCAATTTTTTTGTGAGGTAATTAAAAACTGAGTGTCAAATTTGAGAGAACATGCAATTTTAATGGCAGAATAAACTTTATTTGGTCGAAATCGGCCCACAAACGGCTGAAATATCAATAAATGTATCTGATCTTATAATTATTTGGGGCCCAAATAATTAACGTTTTTTTCAAAAAATTCAGAAAATGCTTCCACTTTCTCAAAAAATTTCCAAAGTGTTATTTAAGTAGTTGTTGATGTTCTCTCTATAAAATCAGTCTGGTAATAAAACATCACATGCATTATTGTCTATGGAAAATGGTTGAAACTGACGCCTTTAAAAAAGCGCCCTCTCGTGATCAAAATGGCTCTTTTTGAATGATAACATGCTTTTTACTTAGTCATTTTGCAAGTGTGTATACTTTTCGAGCATAGTGGAGTTATTACTATTAGTTTTGAAGGTTATTGTCCAGGTTTGGTTACTAAAGTTCAGCCGTACCAAAACTAAACTACCCCTTTAAGATGAGCAATACTTTATCATGTTCATTCCAGGAGAAATTGTTCTCAAAAATGCAAGGAGTCAATTTTAAGATGGTGAATATTGCCAATTTTGTGTAAAAAATGAATGAAAAAAAATCAGAAGAGCTATTTAATTTAAACTACATACCTGTGTCGTTAAAAATGGAACTACATGTACTTTTAATACAAAATGTCTGATTTTGCATTTACATGTACCAGAGTATTTTGTGCATTACTTTTTTAATATGGATTCCATATATTCCAGCTTATCAGTATTTGCATGGAAAAAAGATACGCTTCATTATTTTCCTGCAACTTTATCAAGGCGCTACTCGATTTTATCTCCATGTACATGGTACATGATATAACCTGTAAATTTCAAACATTCCTCATAATTATGATCTAGATTACTTGTCCTTGTCGAGCAAGAGACAGCACAATTGCAAATTATGTTTGCCATTTACTGAATTCAAGTGGGTTTGTACAGCCAGGTTGATGGCATACTTGCATGACAAGTCATGTATTCAGGGAAGGCAGGTAGTAAACTAATTTACAGTTGACCACAAACAAAGTCTGTGCAGCAGAAATTTCAGCTGGGAAATTCTCAGAAATTGCTTGTGCTGTTTGAGCAAGTGATTTTAAATTGTGCTTGCCCTCTACTGAATTTCACTTGCCCTGGGCAAGCGAGCAAGTGAATTTGTAGCAGGGTAGGTTATACGAGGCCTGAGGGAGATTTTACACCTAATTTTCAAAATAGCCCCCTAAATTCAGTAGGTAGCCCCTAAAATGACCATAGCCTAGGGTATAATATGTTAAATATTTTGTGATATTCATCAGATTGAAAAAGTAGCCCCTTCAAATAAAAAAATAATTCCTGTATTTGAACTTTGTAGAGCCCTGTTGTTGACATGACATGTCATGTAATTCAGGGAAGGCATGTAGTAACCTTATTTACAGCTGACCACAAAGTCAGTGCAGCAGAAATTTCAGCTGGGAAATTCCCAGAAATGCTCACATGACCGAGTATGAATCACCCCATGGATACAACAGGAGAGCACAATGAATGCACTGTATACATGTGTACGTATGTCATCGATACTGTTTACTTACTAAGCTAGAAATTAACATTGTTCGGATTTAAAGCTCTACAGACAAGAAAACTACCTCAAAATTGTATTTTACTGTAGGGCAATTCCAAGCAAACGCCGTGACGGTCAGAGGGTGTTTCTCACAATGAATGTCCAAATAACTCATAAAATCTAAATATCTAGAACCAACTTTTGATATGCATCTGTTACCACTATCCTACCAATTTTTTACAATAGGAAAGAAAACCAAAATTCCCAATAAATTATGAATTATGAATATCAATATCTGCCGTAACGCCGTGACGGCAAAAAGACATGGGTTTCTTACATGCTAAGAAACTAAGTAAACTCTGTGAACTACAGGAACATTTTGCACTTTTGTCACATTGATTCTTTGTACTAGACATCAAGCTAGAACATCCAAATAAAAATGTAGAAAAAATCCAATGCTCATAGTAAATATGATATCATAAATTTATCTATGCACTGTAACGCCGTGACCTCTGAATTGTACTTGTTATATGGCAGATATTAAAGAGATGAATAATATGATATAATTTTAATGTAGTGATCCAGAATCAATAAAGAACTAGATGAATGGGTGATATAACCAAGATGCTATTAAATGATCATCCGCATGACACAAATTTGCAGCACAGCGCCCTCTATTGATAAAAAAAATCTTTTAGGACATAACTGAAATTCTTATCTATTTCAGAAGTTAGTTAATGGAACCATCAAATATTAAAACCAAAATACATACTTAAAGGGACTTAGTAACATTGTCCAAATCCTCAAAATAAATTTTTCATTCTAGCAGTTCCCTCATACCTTGTTGTATTCGTATTAACAATAAAATCATGGGACAGGTTTCGGTTTTTCAAATTTCCCTTTCGTTACAAAGATATGTACGATCGAAGTATTCAGATAAGAAAAACTCCGGGCGAGTTTTTCTTCTGTGTACAAAGTGAGGGCAGTGAGTTATTGAATATCACTTTGCATTTTCGCTCATTACTTGGCCATGCAATGTCCATTTGACTTGAAATTTTCACACAATACCCTGTGGACATATGATATAACAATAATATACATTGCATCAACCATTTATCACTTTTTGCACATGTCAACAAAGTTACTAGATCCCTTTAAAGGGATAGTTGAGTTCTGGTAAGGAGAGTATGTAGTTTTAGTGAAACTGAATTTTAGTAACCAAAACCTGCATCATTACATTACAAACTAATAGTTATAACTAGAAAGGAACACAAAATTACAAATGACGTAGTAAAGATCATGTTATCATTCAAAAAGAGCCGTTAAAACGTAAGAGGGCGCTCTCTAAACACTCATCGGTTTCAACCATTTTGAATAAAATATTGTGCATGTGATGCTTTGTTGAAATAGTGATTAGATAGAGAAATAACCAACAACTATTTAAATACCTATTTTGTAACTTTTTGAAAAGAGGAAGCATTTAAAAAAAAATTTTAACGGCTGGTTCAAAATTCTCTAATAAACCCGGGGCCCCGGGTTTATTACAAATTGTTATATTTATGGATATTTCAACCGTTTCTGAACCGATTTTGATCAAACAAAGATGATTTTATTGTTTAAATATTATGCTCAGATTTCAAATTTTACACTCAGTTTTTCATTACCTCACAAACCAATTAAGTAGACTAGCGCCCTCTCTACCAAAACTCAACTTTCCCTTTAAATGTAACAATGAAATATGAGACCTTTGACATCTGACCTTTGACATTGTTTCTCAAAATAACATACAAATGTTGAATTTTTTGTCTGCACAGTGCATATTTGCAAGTGATTTGTTTCATGTAATATGATTTCAGAGTTAGTAAATGTTTGTTTTGAATTGGTAATTATCCGAGTGACCTTTGACCTGTGCCCCAAACAGTTTCAGAAAATTGTCTTTTACCTACAGTACTCTTTCTAACAGTGATTCTGGAACTTAATTGTGAGAACAAAAAACGACAACAATATTTTGACCTGATGACCTATGACCTCCCATGACCCCATTCCCTAATCAGGTCATATACTTCACTGGACGCATACCAGTATTATTATCATGTTATCCTTCAAGGATTCTCAAATTATCTTGATAATAATATAATTTTTGCATATTTGTTAGCTATGTGACCTTTGACCTTTGACCTCATGGACCAAAATCATATCCAATAATCCGTACCTCTAAATACATGGATTATACAAAGTTTGAACGAAATCCATCCAACGATTCTTGAGATATTGCAACAAAAAAAACACTGATGTACAGATGCACGTACAGACAGACAGACGTACAACCCCTACACATACATGACTCGGGTAACTTTGAGATAGAAACATTATCAACTGACCCTATTCATATAATTATAGCATGAGCAATGCCTAAGCATACCAACAAAAAATATCTTACACTATTTGATTATGTCTACTGTATTATGTCAATGGGAATCCAGTAGGTAGGTCACGGCGTTACACAAAACGTAACGCCGTGACCAAATTGATATTGATTAGATTAATATGTGGTAAAAGATAATGCTGCTATTCAGCATCCATATTATAGCCCTATGGACTAATACAGAGAAAACAAAAAATTATTTCATTCCCATTCATATTTTTCCAGAAATATTAAAAATATCTGTTTTTAGTGTAACGCCGTGACATATTGATGACTGTAAATGAGACAGTCACTGAAGCGGAACGAAGGGTGAAAATGACGAAAATGATATTTATCTGAAAAATTGAAGCAATGATCCTATCAACACTGAAATAAATTTTATGAAAACTCCTTTCCGCAGTTCTTTTATGCTTAATATTTAATTGAATGTTTTGTGAAAATAACAGAAAATTAATTTATGCTATATATATTAACAATAGAATAATAGTTTACAACTTTTTTTTTTCAAAAACAAAATGCATTTTTGGAAAGTTCAATCTTTTAGCTTTCATTTGATACCAAATTTGTTATGGTACAACAAATTTGAAAAATCAGTGGTTATGTCAATGTTTGCTTGGAATTGCCCTGTATCTAAGGTAGATTTTCATGAAGATTACTAATAAAAACTTTTTCCTCGTGGGAAAATCCGGTAAAATAAAAAAAATCAACTTGTACATTCACTTTAGGAACCCCCGTAAACAAAATTAAGTAAGTCCGGTCGAAGAAAAATGACATCATCTTTGTGACGTCACATAATGACAATCTCAGTATAGCTTGGTACTCTATTGTCATAGACGTACATGTACACGCTGAGTGCAAAACTCACGTTGACAGAGAGATATTATTTTGATTTATTTCAATATTTGCAAACATTTGTTTAAGTTTATATCATGGAGGATCCACTCTCAGATGTGTTCCTGCTGCATCCTGCTACAATGCATTTCTTCTAAGGCATTTTCATTTTCAAGCAAATACGAGTTTGTTTTAGTAGCAAGTCAAAGGCTCTGCATGTAAACCATGCACGTGAACTTTGGACTCTGTGTTGTGGTCCTCATGCGATGTCATGATCCTGATGGGCACGTACACACACGCGCGCTCCGCTATAAATAACTTTTTTAGGAGTATGGAATGCTGATGCGAAAAAAAGCCAAAAAGTGGCATGAAATTTACCTTTTTTGCCCAACTTAAGGATTTCTTTGAAAAAAGAGTGTGGTATATCAATATAGGCACATATTCAAAGCTATAAACCTGAATCAAAGCTGGGATTTCACTAGGGAAAATTAAAATCAAGATAGTTTTGGTCACATGAAAATTGAAAACACAATTTCCCCCCCCCCCCCCAAAAAAAAAAAAAAACTACAAATAAATAAATACAAATGAATAAATAACCACAAAAATAAATAAATAAATACAAAAATAAAATTTCAATTTGCATTGTTGACCACTTCAGATAAAACAGTTTGATAAAAACTTTGGTGGCCCAAAGCTCAACAGTGGCCCAAAGCTCAACGTTAGCACTGGTCAGTTGGCCCAAACAGGATCGTCAAATATTAATATCTGACAAACAAACATTTGACAAATTATACATGTTGTTTGCCCCTCAATATCAAACAGATTTGACAAAAATTTTGTTATTAATAAAATACAACATATTTCCAAATTATGATTGTTCATTTGTGTTTAGGCAATCGAATATGAGAACCAAGGAGAACCATGCATTGAAAGGTGAAAAAGATCCATGTTATATTTTAGCCTTGATCATTGATGTCAATATTTTAGTCAAAAGTAGGAAAGAAGACTTGGACAGGTCATCAACTAAAGCAAGGGTGAGATTCATTTTCTTGACAAGTTACTTAAAAATAGACATTTACTTGGGAAAGGGCCAGTAGGCCATATGATATCACTGTGTTTTTCCTTGGTAAAATCAAAATGTCAAAGATAGTGTTAACATTTTGAACAGTTGTACTATATTATATTTATCCTAGAACAATTTCAAACCTTTACGGAATAAATTGATTCACAAATATTAAAAACAATGATTCACCTCAAAGTGCTTGCATACTTATGAAATTTGTATTTTTAAAATTATAAAATGGTCCAATTAGAATCTATCTCCGGGATCCATCTAGTTTCTAAAAAAAAGTTTTCAGAAAAAAAAGGATAGCTGTACAGTTTGTTAATTATTTTTAACATTTTAGAATTCTAGAATTCTAGATAGCTGTAGTTAATTATTTTTAAAATTCTAGAATCTATCTCCGGGATCCCTCTAGTTGCTAAAAAAAGGTTTTCAGAAAAAAAGGATAGCTGTAGTTGTTAATTTGCCATACTGTAACAAACGTAACACATGTACAGTGTATCTGATTTTTGACAAGTTAGGGACAGTTCAAACTTATCAAGTCATATTTAAGCCTTATTTGCAAAGCCGTTTTAGTCAACTAATAATCTGACTGACCTTCTTTCTAAGGACACAGTGCTTACCATTTCTAAGGACAGGCTAACTGACAGGAAACTCCAAGTCTATTTCCTTGATTGAGGAGATTACACGAAGGTTCTCTCAACAGAATATAAGAGGCAGGCTACAAATTAAATACTTGTATAAAAAGGACTGGGATGGCTAAAGATTGAACACTTTAATAACTTCTGAATTCTGCTGAAAGTTTTGGGGTAAATTTCTAATTTTAGTATATTTGTAAAATTTATTTCTTATCCTACCCACTTATGATTCATTATGACTCTTTATATGGAACATGAACACATTCTGGGAACTCAATATCTTAAATGCAGCAACTATTATCATCATTATTATTACATATAATTCAATTCCCTGTGGCTTTTAAAGGTCTGGTGAAATCCCGGCTTTGATTCAGGTTTATAGCTTTAAATATGTGCCTATATTGATATACCACACTCTTTTTTTCAAAGAAATCCTTAAGTTGGGCAAGAAAGGTGAATATCATGCAACTTTGTTGCTTGTTTTTGCATCGGCGTTCCATACTGCTAAAAAAGTAATTTATAGCGGAGCGGGAATGTGCGCACGTGCAACCCGGATCATGACATCACAAGCAGACCGCAACATGGAGGAATGTGCATGGTTTACATGCAGAGCCTATGATTTGCTTGTAAAACAAACTCGTTTTTGCTTGTGAATTGAGAAAAATAGGTTTTCAAAAAAAATATATAATGGGGGAAAAAACATCACCATACTACAACATCAGGGATCTGCATACGAAGACTACCTTTTGTATGGACGAACACATCATCCGTGATTCTATTGTCACCAAACGTATGCGGTATTAGAATTGGCGCACTCACAAATGTTTGGCGCATACGGAACCATGAAATAATAATGGTTCCGTAAGTGGTGGTAATTAATTGCATTGTTTATGAAGTACATAACCCTTTGCAAAATATTGGGCATCTATTTGATATCACACAACGGTACCAAAACATATAATTATGTATTGTTCTTTGCCTGGTGGTCCCCTTTAAGTTCTAATATAGTCTGTAGGCATCGGCTTGACCTTGGCAACTTCTTTTCCTACGTTCAATTTTTTTTCTTCATAAAATTTAAAACAAATTATCTTCAAGAAAGTTAATACAAATAAAATGAAACTTGGACTTACCAATTTGATGTAGCATGTGGCACGTTTATTGAGGCAGGATTGATGAAGATCGCAGTGGTTAGAGTTGCTGTGTGTGGCATGGCTGTTATGCTGGGGGTGGCTACTACTGTGTCTACTAGGGCTAGGCTGGGGCTGGGGCTGGGGGGTGCCGCCATCGACCCTGGTTGAGGTCGATGACGACGCCAGGGATGAAGGGGACGATGAGGGGGAGGATGATGACGAGGCAAGCTGGTGGAGGGCCTGAGTGAACAGGTCCGATGCCTGTTGGTATTGCTGCCGCGAAAACAAATCATTGGCCCGGTCATGGAGCTGCTTGTGCCTATTGTCCATGGTACGCCACCGGACCTGTGAAAAGGAGGAGAAATCGGTATTTGGGGTTATTTCGAAAAATGGTCAACTATAAATTGTCCCTTATTGATAAAAAAGAAATATTTGACACTTTTCTGTTTAGTTTAAAGGGGAAGATATCAATTAACAGTCAACCCTTTGTATCATTACTAGTTATACAACGCCAGCTATCCAACTGTTAGTGTTATGTTACACGCCCACTGTGGCACCTTCACTTTTGATACTGAATAAACTGACACTCCTTATCTAAGTCAGACGTGCCTCCTTGTTCCTAATTTACAAACATCACAGACCCATTTCTTCACATTGCCGTGTAGTGAAGTTGGTATAATGCAAGATTGCAGGGCATTGACAAAATTAGAAAAGTCTTGTTTTCTTCCATGTTCTGCTTCATCTATCATCACAGGTTTGATCAGGAAACAGTGATATTTTTAATAGTAAAAAGTTTACTCATTAAAGAGAATTCAAACCGGTATATTCGATGCGTGGATCCATATTGCGCACTTTTACGCAAGGTACGTAATCCCGATTGGCTCAGTTATAAGTAGCGATCACAAACTGTCCCACTTCACGAAGGCCCGAATCGCGTTCGGAATATTTGTACTAGTCGAATCATGGTCGAATGGAATTCCATCAGAGATGTTTACGAGCGAAACTATTACGTAACACGCCCGCACCGACTTCAAAGTGCCGCTTTTTGATCTTATCAGCGATTGCCTCAGGGCTCAGGTGACAGCTCGAGCAATTCGCTCGGTATATAGATACCAGCTGTGTGCTGCATGCAATTTCATAAGAAGCACCGCTCTTCGATCGATTCAACACATATCGTGAGTTTACCTCGGGAGATTACGGTGGAGTACGAGTTGGAATTTGCTGACTACCCATTCTAACCCACGCATATATGCCTTTAAATGAAATTTTCGGGCCAGTAAATGTTTCTTTCGGGCCCCCAGAAAAGGGGAAGAATTTATTTCACTGGCCTAACAGGGCCACTGACAAAAAAGGAGCCTTGAAGATTGCATTAATTAGTACATGTAGTTCACATGACTCTGTACAGGGCGCGCTTGCAGAGCATTCAAATGTTGGTGGCTAGTTCTCCTAGTCCACCTAGACTAGTCTTAGAGTCCTACCAGTACCACTTGTCCTTGCAGTTGCATGCCTGGACCTGGTACTATTCCTAATTACAATTAGTGCTGTAACTGACCTTGATGATCGGATCGTTTGATCGGATCGGCAAAATTGTATCGATCTTCGAAATCGGATCGATGATCGGGATCGGATGATCGGCTATAAAAAAAAAAAAAAAAAAAAAAAAAAAAAAAAAAAAAAAAAAAAAAATTTCTTTGGAAAATGATCCCCAAAAAACACAATTTGGGAATATAAATGAATACCAAAGCAACATATATCCATATTAATAAGCCCAAGGTAATCTTGTACGGGTATGCTTTCATTTCAAACTGATTATCTCTTCTTTTAGAAAATTACTCACGCCGATTTTGAGCTTAGTCCCATGTGATTAATTTGGCGTAACCTTTCAGAAACACATGGGACTAAGCTCAAAATCAGCGCGAATAATTTTGTAAAAGGAGAGGTAATCAGTTTTAAATGAAAGCATACCCATACAAGATTACCTTGGGCTTATTAATATGGATATATGTTGCTTTGGTATTCATTTATATTCCCAAAATATGTTTTTGGGGATTATTTTCCAAAGAAAAAAAAAACGGATTTTTTTTTTTTTTTTTTTTGCCGATCCGATCTTCCGATTTTTTCTGCATGATCGGAAATCGGCAAAAACGGTCCGATCATGTATGATCGGATCGTGATCGGCATGCCGATCCGATGATCGGTTACAGCACTAATTACAATTGACACAAACATGATTTTAAGGGTGAGCCATGACTAGCAATCTTTTATTACTGTTCGTTGATTGTTTATATGGCAGATATTATTTGTTTTGATAAATATATGAACGATTGAAACTTCACCGCTTTTTTCAAAGTGGCTTAGGTCAGGATGAACAAAATTACAGTAATCTCAATAAAACAAGCATGAAAACTATTCTGAGGATTCTATGTATCAAAAACATTTTCATTTTAAACTCACATGTGATATTGGCCCGATTCTGTAACCAAGTCATACTCATTTCATATCAACAAGAAACTCTTCCCCGAGTACGGTAGTCTTGAAACTTTGCGCCACCATAACCTGCCTGCCATTGACTTAACATGCATTCCTGTAGCAAACTTTAACATGCATTTCAATAGTAGTGTGAGGATGTGTAGTCAGGACAAACGGCTACATTTGCAACCATTTTGCACGCATTAGCATCTTAGCACGCGCAGCGTTGTCAAGCTTTCTACGGAGATTGAGCAATCCAAAAGTAAATTTGCAGGAAGGTCGAATAAAGGAGCATTTTGCGCAGCCTTTCGATTACAACAAATCTGTTCTAGTGGCGTGCAGGATTTCAATTTAATTTGCCGATTCTTCCTCCTCCATAATTTTGGTTCAACACCAAAGACTTGCATATGCGTACCAAACTACACAAGATCTAGCACTAAGACATACAATAAACGGCCAGGCAAGCAGCTTGCATGTTTCTAGTTTTTAATTAAGTTCTATTTCCAAACATAGTCTATAGACTTTGTGTGCATTGGGCTGCGGCCTTTGGGACCATGGTTTAGCATACACTCATTGCATGCCATTACGTGCATTGCATATTGCACAGCTGATGACATGCCCGGCCACGATCGCGATCTGACGCAAGAAATCAACAACACTGACTGGCAACAGAGATCAATCCAAAATTATTATTTTGACACAAAAACAGCTCATACACATTTCAGACAGAAAAGAGCATCTGGCATAGACTTTCCTCGATCACCTCTTAAATTTTGAAGAATATTTGAACACGGATACTCACCTAAAATTAAATAAACCTTGTCAAGTATCTCCTTCATCCTCCGCCATTTTGCCAACAGTAATTGCGAATGGTTTTTTTTACACAAGTACAAAATTACGTACGGTTTGCATATGCAGCGCAATCGAATGGGTACCGAGCTCGGTACGGTACCGCTATATACAAAAAATATATACGGCTCTGCTACGTACGTACGTGCGCGCGCCGCGTACAGTCAAAGACGCTTTTAGTGCATAGTGCAGCTAGCTGCGCGCGCGCATGATTGATGACGTTCATGACTCGACGTCCGTCACACGGACGTCGTGCCCGTGATCGTGATCGATAGTGTGCAGACTGAACCCCTCCCAGGGTGAAATTCCCATTGACTGTATTGGTAATCAGGATTACCAAGAAGTCAATTGGTAATCGAAGTATACGGAAAATGAAACAATTACCAATTGAAATCAATGGGTACCAATTGAAACCAGTGCCAATGGCAATGGGTACCAATTGAATTCAGTTTCAATGGGTACAAATTAGAACTTCAATGGGCTTCAATGGGTACCCATTGAATTCAATGGGTACCAATTAGAATTTTAACTGGAATTTCGTCCTGGGGGCCAATCAGCCAAGCGAACCGCTGCACGATTTGGGCGCCGTGGCACCGAAACTTCAGGCTAACATGTCTGGTAGTCCGTTCCGTTTTTGCGATTTCAAATTCAAGGGGGGCATTCTTCTTCTTCTTCCAATTTGAGAAAAGACCGCCGTTGGCAGTGGCGTAGCTACGGGGGGGGGGCACGGGGGGCCCGTGCCCCCCCAATAATTTGGAAAAAACAATAGAAAACATAAGGGCCATTTTTTGAAAAAAACAAAGAAATACATAAGGTGTGCCCCCCCCCAATAATTGTGCGTGCCCCCCCCCCCCCCCCCCCCCCAATCAGTCCGACCGCGCTACGCCACTGCTTACACGTACCTTTTTTTTCAGTGGTCCGAAAGATTAATTTACTGGCCCAAAATTTGTATTTCATGAGTAAACCCAAAATTTGTATTTCATGAGTAAACTTATTACTATTCGAAATATCACTCTTTCCTGATCAAAAGTGTGATTATTGATGGAAGCATGACATGGAAGAAAACAAGATTTTTCTATAAAATTAATGTTGTCAATGTGGTTTAAAAATCTGCTTACCCAATCGGGCCACCAAGCTATGACTTTTAATCATTTAAGTGTGCTCATAGGCGCCGGAAGTGGGGGGGGGGGGGGGGGGCAGGGGGCGGCCGCCCCCCCCCCCCCCCCCCAAATCCAAAAAGTGGGGGGCAAATTGCGTTTTTGCCCCCCCCCCCCCCCCCCTCCCCCCCAAAAAACAAACAAAAAACAATATTTGTGTGTGTGTTGGGGTGCATATTTATGAGTGTGTCAATTATTTGTTTTCTTCGTGAAAATATATTTAAAATTTCTGGTCGATCAAATCATAACACGCTTTCCCAGATACAGTCAATCTTAAGCCGAATTTCCTATCTAGGTATGCACCAGATTGCACAAGTCCAAAAATGCAAAAGCTCCCTATATTCGCTCCCTCGCAATGTCTCACTCTCACCTCTGGCTAAAAATTGGCAACCCTGTGAGTGTGGTTGGGCATGAGCCCCTACACACACTAAATCGTGAGCCCCCTCAGGTTTCCCCACCCAAAACTGCTTCCGGCGCGCCTGTTTGTGCTGGCCCGAAGTGCAATTTGTCAGTGTCGTCCGTTCCGTTTTTTCGATTTCAAGGGGGGCATATAATTACTTTCCTGGGGGTCATTCTTCTTCTTCTTCTTCTTCCAATTTGAGTACAGACCGCCGTTGGCGTATTATTGTACTATCGCTTTAAATAGTCTCAAAACGGGGGGGGGGGGGGGGGGGGGGGCATTGTTTGTGAACAATTGCTCGACCCCCCAATGCATTGTGCTTTCCGAACAGATTTACGCCAGTGTGTACCGTAATGATGCAGGTTTTGGTTACTAACTAGTTAAGTTTGACCAATATACTCAATTATCCCTTTAATCATTATTTTATTCAACGCACATTCACAAATTGGGTTTAAAGTTTGGCGCCATCTTGTGTTAACGCCTGCATTTTTAGTGAACTTTAGCCGTCATTGAAGCATCATTAAATTATAATCATTATTTTGTAATGAAAACTTTAGTTTTAGTAATTTATTAAAAAACAGTTTGAAATACATGCATAATTAACTATATTCTATAACAAGTATATAAGTGAAGAAGGAAGATACATTTTCATGAAAAGTTAAAGGATATAGTTGAGTTTTGGTATATATATGGAGAGTACAGTTTTTGTCAAACTGAATTTTAGTAACCAAAACCTGCACCATTATTACTCTACAAACTAATATAGTTATAACTCCTTCATGCCCGAAAGGTATACAAAATTACAAACGACTAAGTAAAAAGCCCGTTATCATTCAAAAAGAGCCGGTATAACTCAAGAGATCGCTCTCTAAAAACTCATTGGTTTCAACCATCTTAAAGATAAATAACAGTTTTGGGAAAGTTACAGAAAACATTTATAATTGATCAATATTGTTGAATAAGTATCTAAAAAGGGCTTGTGTGGTAAAATCCGAACCTAACGATGCGTTAAATGCAGAAATATCGGAAGAAATCCAATTAATACCCGCCCGTGAAATGTATAAATCCACCGCCCGTTCGCACCTGTCCGCGCCGATAGCGCTGGACGTACTGGAGTATCGACAAGCTGGGGACAAGCCCGTATATAGCGAACGCACGTGGTCAATAATGCACGTAGCGTATGCGCGATTCTGCGTTGGCGATATCTATCCGCAGCGGAACGATTTGATAATTTACCAAATATATCAATTAGTAGGCGGTTTCCAGGCAAAATTTGTATCATCCCGTATTAGTAAAAACATATTCTTTCACATGATTGGGGCTTCCATTTCATTTTTTGAGAGGGGGGCGTTTCCAAAACTGGCCTATAACAGTTTTGGGAAAGTAGCCGAAAACATCTATATTATAATACGTGTGGTTTACGGGTACACCATGTGAGATGGGTGGATTGGTAAGTCCTGAAAAGGACTATGGTAGTCCCAGAAAGGACTGTTGGTGTAGTTCTGAAAAGAACTGTTGGTATTCTTTCTAGGAGAGTTCTAAAAAGAACTGTTGGTAGTCCTAGAAAGGACTGTTGGTAGTCCTATAAAGGACTGTTGGGATAGTCCTGAAAAAGACTGTTGGTATTCTTTCTAGGAGAGTCCTAAAAAGGACAGTTGGTAGTCCTAGAAAGGACTGTTGATAGTCCTAGAAAGGACTGTTGGTATTGCGAGGAGAGGGAGGGACTCGACGTTTCGAATAGGTTGACTATCCGTCGTCAGGAGTGACGACATCTATATTGAGCAATATTGTTGAATACGTATTTAAATAGGGGCTGTATGGTAAAATCTGAACCTAAGCATCGTTAAATACAGAAATATCGGAAGAAATCCAATACCCGCCCGTGAAATGTATAAATCCACCGCCCGTTCGCACCTGTCCGCGCCGCTAGCGCATGGGCTGGAGATATCGACAAGCTGGGGACAAGCCCGTATAGCGAACACGCACGCGGTCATTTGCACGTAGCGTATGCGCGATACCGCGTTGGCGATATCAATCCACAGCAGTCAGTTATAATTGTGCATATACATGTATATCAATTAGTAGGCGGTTTCTTGGCCAAATTTGTATAATCCCATATTAGTAAAATTATATTCTTTACAAAAGGTTGGTAATAAGAGTGTACATTCATTTTTAGGGGGTGGGGCGTTTCCCACTATCATTCACCTTTAAATACAAAATTTATTGTGCATGTGATGTTTTGTTAAAATAATGATTGACCGGCTGTTTCAAAATTGTTGACGATTTCACCATATAAAGTTTATTCTGTCATTAAAATTGTATGCTCTTTCAATTTGACACTCAGTTTTTCAGTAAGTAAAAAAAAAAGGTTAAAGTCCTTCCCGTGCCAATTTTGGCACATAAGGCGGCGCCTAATCTCCGATTTATTAGCCCGAGGCCATACGTCTACTATAAATGTAGCGAAAGCTATACAGAAGGGGGCCAGTCCTCTAGTAACTAAACTAACTCGTGTGATTAACTGTCCCTTCTCCATTCTATAAATGCCGAGCGCCTGTGGCTAGAAGGCAGAAGGTAACATTTTTAAAGTCTTTGGTATGACCTGGTCTGGGTTCGAACCCGGGACCTCCCATGCATGAGGCGGACACTCTAACCGCTAAGCCACCATGATCCCCCCATGTTCGTTTCTCAGTTTCTCAAATACCTCACACAAATTATTTTGTGCAGAGCACTCTATAGGCAAAACTCAACTATCCCTTCAACATTTGTGAAGTTTTAAAACGTTTTTCTTGGATGTGACGCCACAGATTTAGCAAAGATCCAACGAAAAGGCAGCATAAATACAGAAACAAAAACTATACAAAATTGAAAAGTCATACTCTTTATTATCCAAATCTGCTCAAACTGTTACTCTTCTCGAAATGTAAGAGGCCATACCGTTATCTGTGTACTTTGAAAATGGGTTCATGATTTTAGCGTATAGGCCTACTCCAAATTAAAAAAATTAGGGGTATTTTGTAATGCCCATTTGTATCCGTTATTGTGTTTAAAGCCAAATAACAGTATTGTGCAATGCCCACACACAAATTACTTCCAAAATATGCATGCTTTCATCACCTACCGTGAAAGAAATTATCATAACTCATCGAGATTTTGACAAAATTGCTTTGAAATTGACTATTTGAGCAATAAAATGTTCGAAATGAAAAGGGTTGATTACCATAGACTTAAAGGTATGGTGAAATCCCGGCTTTGATTCAGGTTTATAGCTTTAAATATTATGTGCCTATATTGATATACCACACTCTTTTTTTCAAAGAAATTCTTAAGTTGGGCAAAAAGGGTAAATTTCATGCAACTTTTGTGCTTGTTTTCGCATCGCGTTCCATGCTGCTAAAAAAGTTATTTATAGCGGAGCGGGAATGTGCGCACGTGCGACCCGGATCATGATATCACAATTAGCAGGACCGCAACACGGAGGAATGTGCATGGTTTACATGCAGAGCCTATGACTTGCTAGTAAAAAAAACTCGTTTTTGCTTGTAAATTGAGGCTTAACTGAAAATTCCTAAGAAATTAATTATAGCAACTTGCAGCAACACATCGTCCATGATTATAAACTATAACAAATGTTTGCAAATATTAAAAAAAATCGAAATAATATATCTCTGTCAACGTGAGTATTGCACTCAGCGTGTACGTCTATGACCGAGTTATACTGCGATTGCCTGCATGTGACGTCACAAAGATGACGTCATTTTCTTCGCCGGACTCAATTTTTTTACGGGGATTACTGAAGTGAATTTAAAAAGTGATTTTTTTTATTTTACTGGGTTTTCCGACGCGGAAATATGTTTTTATTAGTAATCTTCATGAAAATCTACCTTAGATACAGTAAAACACAATTTTAAGGTAGTTTTCTTGTCAGTCAACCTTTAATTAAACCGCAAATGCGTTGCATATGCAAAAGCTATGCAAGGCCAGTATGCGGGCTTGTCGACCGCCTAGGCACAGAAATACAATATAAATACTAGAACCCCAACTGAATAAGCGTATAGCGTTTTAACCACAGAGATAGGCCACACCTTTATCAGCAAGTTTTGAAAATACGCACCGAATGTCATGCAAATGAGGTAGTACGTCAGATTTTTTTCATTTGAATAAATTATCAGACGTGGATTCATTGGATAAATTAACACATTACGCAAAAAGCTAAAGTAATTACGCATTGCGCACTTGCAGTTGCCATGGCATTTAAACACGCACTTCTCAGCAAAATTGCGCTTCATAATACCAAGTATTCTAATCATCTCTATTATTTTAATTACGCGGCAGTACCAGGGGGTGTCACTGCTGCCAGAGTGCCGCGATTTTTGGTCATCGAAAGGAATACCACTGCAGGTTGCATTATGGGATACTTGGGAATTACATAAACCAATCACAGAGCAGTTCATACGCGTCGTCACAGATCGAGGTCAATAAAACAAGTTCATATGCATACGTCACCATAGATCCCATTGTTCTCAAGCGTGATACAATCTAGGACAGTGCGCAGGAAAATACGCGCGACAGTCTACGCGCACTTCATAGCATGATGATTGGTCAAGTCTTTCTAGGTCACGACGCGATGACGTCTAGTGGTATTCCTTTTGTGCTTCAAAAATCGGTTCACTCCGCCATGTTGCCCATGTACAAAGTCTATTGGACACGTGACTTGCGCGCGTTAAGTGAGCTTCTAGTTATAAACGGGTTGGTTTGTTTATTCATACTTCTATGCGCAGTACTAATACTATAACAGTTACGCGATGTCGTGTATTTAATTAATTGCGGACAGTCAAGAAACAGGGATTTCCCTACTATGTAGGATCAAAATATTGTTTTTCATTGTGACGTCATAACAGAGGCATACATTATTCGTGCGTGAAGTTCGCGCCCGCGCATTATTATGAATGAATTTACGCTAATATTACCATGGCAGCCAGTCGAATTAACATAAAAATCGGTGGTTCTCTTCATTAAAAATGCGGCCAACTTCCATTTTGAGTTGGGGGGGGGGGGGGGGGGGGCCTGCGCCTAGCTAGGCCTAGCCAGCGCCACCAATAGTACCCCGGCCCCGAGCCCGGCGAGGATGGGCGATCGAACTGGCGGTATAGACCTAATTCGAGCGGCGTGCTGGCGGTGTGCATGAAATGTTCAACTGACATTGTGCAGTCTGTGGTTTGGATTTTATATACCACAAAAGCCCCTTTTTAATATCCTTTCAACAATATTTATAAATTAGTTTGAATTTGGCCAATACATACAGTATGGTATTGGGTCCTATTACCGGATACCATTTCTTTACGCCATGAAAACGATCAACATGAAGAACAGAGATATGAATAAAACACAAATAAGTGATCTATATATTCTCAAGATAAAGAATTGATAACTTATTTCGTAGAAAAAAGCGGCAAACTTACGCAAATTGAACTTTTACGGCACCCTTTCAAGAAAGCAGATTTTTTGTAGCGCACAAACCGGGTTGTATTAACCGGACGCACCAAACGTGAATGTTTTGCATGGGAATGTCATTGACATGCGCGCTGCCACTGGTGCGCGGCAAAACGCGCGTATAACGCCTCAGGGCGCTTATTTTCTTCGGGAAATGGTGGAAAATGTTTGCTAAACATCCATTTATTATCCTCCGTTAATGCCGACTTTCAAATTCAACTTTCAAAATTCGAACGTTTTTCCTATTGGAATTTGCATGTACGGTAATACAACCCGTTCGGTATTGCAACCCCTTGCTATACCTTATACTTCTATGATGCAATGCAAACGCAATAATTATGCATGCATGCAATATGCAGCTAGCTAGCTAGCATGCGCTATATGCAATGCATGCTCGATATAATGTCACATTCCATTTCAAAATAGGGATGTAGATTTAATATTTGAAAATGTAATATTAAAGAACTGCTAAGTGCTAACCATAACAAGGCTTAACAAATTATAAGAAGCAATGTAGTAATTACTTATACGGTCGAAATTATCTTCATATTGGTTCTATTTTGTAAACAAAATCTTAATTCAAATAAAATAATGATAATTAAAAAATAAACCCCTTAAAATAATGGACACGACCAAGGCAAAAAATTGACGTCATGTCGATCTATATATCGCGATCGCGATCGCGTCGAGTGTATGAAACCCGTCACTTTCAGCCTTTTCGTGTAGAGAGTCTGACTGCGCTTCAAATATTTACAAATAAATCTACTTTTTAAAAACATATTGTGCATAATTGTGCGTAATTAAGCTGGATCAACAGCTGAAACATAAACTCTAGTTTCAGTATGTCTCTCATCAATCGTGCTTAATTAATCGGAACGGACAGAAATAACCGTCGTAAATGTCGTTCTCGCAAAAGACTGGAAGTGGAACTGGAACTGTGGAAGTGAATTGAAACGCCAATACAATAGCATAGTGACGAACAGGCGGCCGTTGCAGAGCGACTCAAAATTCAATGTGGCGTAACTGATTTGTCTTCAAATTTGTCTCCATTTCAGACAACGGAGATCCATGTAAGTGGCTGTAGTTTATTCTTTAGTATTTATAAATTATAAATATATAAAAATGGTTAAATATGAGTGATAGAAATGATGAACTATGAGAAGTGAAAGATGTTGAAATTATGTTACAGATGGTGAGAATGTTTTTTGATTGGGCTTGGCTTTGTGTGTTGCGGGTTGCATGTTGTGCTAAAAATAGAACCAATGCTAGGCGCGTTCTTCTCTGCGTGAGCATGTGACTGAGCTGCGTATTGGACGTTTTTTCTTGTGCAGATGGGGGTGTTTTTGGACTATTGTGAATCTTTGTGGTGTTCTGTATATTTGTTAAAGGGGGGGGGGGGGGGGGGGGGCACACAAAGCTACATTAGTTGCAATAGTGTTGTGCGGAGCTGTATGGTTGATGGACCTACGCCTCAGCTACAGTACATCGGCACCCTAAGAATATTTCCGACACGGCGACAGTTTTACTTTTAGACTTAAAAATCGTACAATTTTCTTTAAACTTTACTCGTACAATGAGAAAATGGTGCAGATTCCGATGCGATGATCAGATTTGCGATTTATAAATTATATTTTGAGATCGTCTTCGAACGCGCACGTTGTTTTTTGGCTTCACGAGTTCAGTGTTTTTTTAAACCGGCACCCCCTCAACTCATTGACAATGCACGCAACTTGAAATTTCTTTTGCGATGTTAGCATCATTTCACAAATGTACTCGTAGCGGACGATCTACACATTATTTCTCCTCGAAATTTCGACCATTGCAGTTTCAAGGACAAGGTAGCGCGCATTATCGACGCGCAAAAACAAATTTTACGCGGGGTGCCGATATAAAAAAAACAGTGCCGATGTGTAGTACCCCTACCATACATCTCTCTCGTTTGCTGCACTATCCAACACAAAACTATTTTGGCTCGTCAATTCCTCCATTTACCAGAAAATGCAAAAAGACTTTGGTTTATGTGATTCACAATTCATATAATTTGATAATTAACAACTCTGTTGTTTTGAAGACGGCAAAATGTAGGAAAACATATTATTTCCAGTCCGTTTTCCGTAGCGAGGCTTCCTAAAATGTGGCGTTCAAGTGTTGAATGGAAATACCTGTTCTGTCATGTGTAAAATACTCTGTATGTTACAAACTACTTGGTACTAATTATTGTTCTATTTAATACCAGTAGCGTCGGTCGTAACCATTAACAACTGGGTCAAAGTGAATTCGCAAACACCCCTCGCGCAATCAATGAACACTGCATGCCACGCCGCACGAAAAAATAGTAGATCGTAGATATAATATACACGAACAGTATTGGCGAGGACAGCCAGTGTGGGGGGGGGGGGGGGGGGGTTAATGGAGATGGTGAAGGTTGCAAAAATCTTCAAACATGTCAAAGTTCACAAGAAGAAGATGGATGTTTTCACACAGACATGTATGAATATTTGTGGCTACTGAATGTGGCCTGCCACATTTGCATTGATTTTTTGTTGCAATTGATGTTCTTTTATTATGTCTCCAAGCCCAATTGATACCAAGTGTCAAGACTACATCTTGATTGGACTATTTGAGATCCCTGTTTGTGTGCGATTTGTTTGGTGCTGTGTGAAGAGTGGAAGGTGCTCTCAACCACCAGAGAAAATGTGAAGAAATTGTTCAGCCGCATCTAGAAAAAGGACTGCTCTTGTCATTATTTATAGGAAGTGTATACAACCACACGCGTGTGTCTTTACCTTACAGCCACACGCGTGTGTCTTTATCCATACAGCCGGATATGGATACAGCCACACGCCGGCTATTCTTACGGCAGCACATGCGTGTATACCGACTTATAGCCATTAATCTGACCTATAGCCACTAAATATACTGAACTTTAGCCACTAATCTGACCTATAGCCACTAAATTAGGGTTAGGGTTTAGGTTAGGGTAATATATATCCCTCGAAACTAATAAAGACAAAACTTCTTCTGTCCCGCTGCAAATCAAGCCACTGGCTATGGAGCAATCGGATGGGTGCTAACCTGATAATCTAAAGACGTATGGTTCGATACCCGGGCTTGCCGTCGATCGCTTCTTTTGTGTAAACTCGTACTCTATGTTCGATATTATACAAGTCGGAAATTTTGGCTATGCGCATGCGCGAGTGTGGTTGTATCCATATCCGGCTGTATGGATAAAGACACACGTGTGTGGCTGTAAGATAAAGGCACACGCGTGTGGCTGTATACACTGCCTTATTTATAACGTCTGTTGGGGGGGGGGGGGGACACACAATTTTAGGGGAATTGATTACAATCAAAATGTCATGTACTTTGCTTAAATTTCTGGATATAAATTTTCATGCAAATGTGAAATCAATTTGCTTATGTACATGTGTAGAATAAACCATTGTAATAGATAATTCTTTCTTGCTCTTCAGCTCAGCCTCGGGACTTCTTGCATCAGCCTTGCCCAGGATCCAGAGATTCATTCTTCTTTGAAAGTGGAAGGGAGTTCTTGGATTAGTTTGCCAGATCTGCACAAATCATGTCTTCAGTCCACTACAAATTCAAGAGTAGCATCGACTACGACACTGTGACGTTTGATGGCCTCCATATATCCTTGGCAGACCTGAAAAAGGCAATCATGGAACAAAAGAAAATTGGCAGAGCTGAATTCGACCTTCAAGTGACTAATGCCCAAACAGGAGAAGGTAAATTTCTACAATGGCACAATGATACAATCCCTATTATTAATGGCTCTGCCAATAAATTTTATTGCAGAGTGTCAGTTCAAAGTTATTTGCTTGAATTCATGTGGTTTTGTTTTACAGTAATCGTACAAGTATGACCAACTGAGTAATGTTGATTTTAGTTGATAGAAGCAACAACTTAATCTTTCTGGGGATTTCAGATCATTTCAGTAACTCTGTTCTGATTGTAGTTGGAACTTATAATGGGTATGACTTTCAATAAATCAAATGAAAAATATTTTATTAACATAGTCACTGTTTCCAAGTGTATGCTTCTGAATACATTTTTATACCTTTTTCAATGTTATTTTCCCCTTCAGAATACAAGAGTGAAGAGGACCTGATTCCCAAGAATGCATCTGTACAAGTGAGGAGAGTCCCCATTGGTGGATTGCAAAGGAATCTTGTTGCGTAAGTATCTCTTACATCAATCATGGTAGAAACTAACTGTTTTGTCTTGTGACCCATTTGGGCAAGTGAAAACAAGATTTTTCAATTTTAGTTTTTTCAAGATTTTGCCGACCCATTTTCTCCAGTAATAATTGAAAATGTGTATGTTTGACAGTCCATTAAGTAGTGAAATTTAAATTAAAAATGAGGGAATCAATATTGTTTACTTTATGAGTGGTTATTTTGGAGAAATTCTTGGTTCGTTACTTCGTTTCCCAGTTGAAAATTGAACAGGATGTGCAAAATTGCTAGTCATTTGAACGATATTGCAGACGGATGTGCACACAAAGTTAGGCCGACGCTCCCGGGGAGACATCTTATGGATATCTGTATGATCGAGATGATGAGCCAGTGCATTCAAAAAGTGGCTCAAAATACGTATTTTGGTAATTTGCACCATTTTAAAATGTTTTGATATTCTACTTACATGATTGCATGGCGTTTGAAAGCTGAACAGAAAACAAATTGAGCCCCAAAATAATGAAAAAAAACACGCAAAATATTGGTAAATTTCGATCGCAGCGGTGGTGCTACTGCTAGCCGTAATTCGAAACTGAAGTTGGCGTGCGCGCCCGAGAAGCGTACTGAAGTTAGCTGGAATAGCACCATCGATATCGATGCATAGCTAGCATGCACTCGGCCGCAAAGATGATGGCGCTTTATCATCTTTGCTCGACCGGTCAGGAAGACTATAATAATGTATCGTGGATGAATCCTGCATAAGAACAAAGACCGTCGCGGATGAATCTCGCGTAAGAACAAAGACCGTCGCGGATGGATCTCACGTAAGAACAAAGACCCGTAACCTGGATCAAGAAGGCACGCGAAGTATACGAGTGATATGCGTGAAACAGCGGCCAGAAAACTTGCTGCTAACTTCAACCTTTGATTATAGCGGCCCATTTCAGCTTACCTCCCGAAAGTTCTTTGGAAATTTACCGATATTCAGCGCAGTTTTTTCGTTGTTTTGGGGGTCATTTTTTATTCTGTTCAGCTTTCAAATGCCATGTTACCATGTAAGTAGACTACCAAAATGGTGTAGATCAGAAAAAGGCTAATTTGGGCTAATTTATAGCCACTTTTTGAAGGCAGTGGCTCACCAGCACGATCGTACAAATTTACATGTGATGTTTCCCCGCGACTGGCGGGCTGAGTTTCTGTGAACATGTGGCGCGATGCTGAACCAAATGATCGATTTTTAGGCCCAATTCACTTCGGAAAAAATACTTTTCTTGCGAAACTGAGTTAATTCTGAATAGTCTGTAACTATTTTTCTGTAAAGATTGATATGTACATGCCTCAAAGCGTCAATATTGTTAATATAATTGGCATATAAAACTAGTTGTATAAAACAAGAAAGATAAGTCTACAACGCTGCATTTTTTTCAGAGCAAATTGCAATATCATTTTTTTCCGAGATCCGAGACGATCCGAGAATCCCGTTAGCGCTTTTGAATTCTACCGATCCGAGAACAAGCCGGGATTTTTTCTTTACCTAACAGCATTAAACTCAACTATCCCTTTAATAATAAATGATTTAGATATAGTATGTGATTTTTAAAGGGACTTTAAAATAAAATTGTAATTCTAGCGGTTCCCTTATGGTATGAACAATAAAATCATGGGACAGGTTTCGGTTTTTCAAATTTCCCTTTCGTTACAAAGATATGTATGATTGAAGTATTCAGATAAGAAAAACTCCGGGCGAGTTTTTCTTATCGTGTTCAAAGTGAGTGCAGTGAGTTACAGAATATCACTTTACATTTTTGCTCATTACTTGGCCATACAAAGTCCATTTGACTTGAAATTTTCACACAATACCCTGTGTACATATGAGATAACAACAATATACATTGCATCAACCATTCATCACCTTTTGCACATGTCAACAAAGTTACTAGATCCCTTTAAGGTTAGTAGAAGCTGTATTGTATGCATATTAACCTCCCTAAGCAATGAATGTTTGTTTGTATTATATGTGATTTCAGTTACTTCTTTGTTAAAGTTGGGGTTCTGTTTCTTTTCTTTCCATTTACAGGGCTCCATCAAGACAAGAAGGACCCACTAAAGCAGTACGTAACCAGACCTGGTGGTATCATTCCCTTTCCAATTTTCACATAAAAGAAATTGCAAGTTTTGAATGTTGTAACATTCGGTCAGGTGAGATGCACACTGTATCATGTTAACCACTTTCCAGTTTATCTTTTCTTTTTATGAAAACTTTTTGAAAACAAAATACAACTTGTGAATTGATTATGTTTTTTTTACTTGATACTACAGAGAATGAGTTCCATTGTGTGTTTTAAAGTCAACCTATTTTTAGAAGTAACTTTTTCTTGAGAAACTGTAATGCAGTTTTCCCATGAAATGGTCTTGTTTTTTATGTTATAGTCTTGTCAATTGAACCATGAGTATCGACCTTGGCTTACAGATTGAGAAGCTACTACATTTATTTTTACTTGTCTGTGTATGATGAATTTTATATGTACATGTAGTAACTTCATGAAGTTTCTATTATATCCGCTGCTGTTGTAAAGCAGAAAAATATATTTAAAAAAAAACATCCAGGTTATGGAATTATTATGTATCACTGTTTTAAGTGAAGTATTTGCTTTTCTAAAATGTTGTTATAACACTGCTATTTATTTTTGTGAGTACTAAATTTTGCTGGTTTGGTAGATGATTAATGTTTTGATTATTCATAAACTAATTTGATATATGAATTATTTTGTATGAACGCTTTAAATTAGTAAGCACCTTTTTACTACAAATTGAATAATTATTGTTGTTCCTACTTTGTATTTGTTTGCAGTAAAATTGCAATAGATATAAATCTTTGTAAGTGTTACATAGTCTACATGTAGATATTATTTAAATTTTGAACTCAAATTATTTGACATAGGCACTAAATAAAATAAGTTGATTACTCAACATGCATGCATCAGTTAGATACAGTTGACTCCTGCTGTGAAAGCAAATTACTTACCAAAGAAGTTTGTTATATGTGATGCATTGCCACTAATACAGCAAGTTATAATATTGTTATTTTCTTATTTAAGTATTCATAATTTTTGAAAATCTCTTTCGAGATGTATCATTTTTTTTCATAATATTGGTAACAACATCCTAAATACAAAAAGGAAATTAGCATCTGGCAACAAAATACGCATCTACACTCTTGCCAAAGTAAACTTTTTTCACAACCTCACCTTCAAATTTGGTAATTTTGTTAATGGTGTAGTGGCCTCAAGTCTACTGTAGTGCGTATCAACTTTAAACTAAAACTTGTTGATTCAAGAAGCAAAATACACCTCGAAATGTAAAGGGTCAACAGTAAACGGAATATTTTTAAAATATAAATGACATTTTAGTACAAAGTTCTTACAATTCACTTTGGGAGCATGTTTGTAGGTTCTTTTCTATTGACTGCATAATCTTAAGTGGTAGAATACCAATGCTACATCTCATATCACAGTTGAAGTTTTTCTAGTTCAGCTTTGATATTGGATGAAAGTTTTAAAAGAGCTTTTGATAAAACTGTTTGAATTCATATGTGAAAACTGTACAATGTATATGATAATGATTTGTATTCATATTGATTTACATATTTAATTATTGGAAAACAAATGACTTTGCTTCATTTTGTATAGAAAAACAAAACAAGATACATGTAAATCAGGGCTCCGCACTAACTTATTTTTTCCTGGCAGCAGCTGGGTCAGGCAAGTAAAATAATTTTGTCAAAATTTATAATGATCCAAAGTAAAAACATACTGGCAACAAATATAATTTCATTTGAAAACTGTTTACAATTCAAAATATTACTCCGTTATTGGTCAAAATTGCAATTCTGGATTAAGGCTTAACATGGAAGAATACGGAGTTTGAATATCTAATTGCAGGCAGATCAGGCCACTAAAATTTGACTCTCATCACATATTTTCTTGCCCCTGTCCATCGTGCAGATGCAAGTGTCGAGTCCTGGTTAAATCAATGTTTAAGTTATAAGCACGGCTCGGCACTAGCACTTGCCCTGTTGCCGGGGGCAAGTTAAATTTCATAAATGGTCTAGTTTGGTTGCCTGATGGGGCAAACTAACTCTTCTGTTCAACTACGAAAGAAAATGTAATTCCTTCCTTGAACATCTTATCTAAAAACGAGAAAGAAAATTGCTGCCAAGCAGATCAAACTAATACCTAGCACGAGTAATATTAATTTAACATTAGAAAATTCATGATTTTACTTGTCTGAATGGGCAAGTAGGAATATAAGTTAGAGGCTTGTTAGAAGTTGTACCTTTGTATATATTTGTAACTGATGTCATTGCTATTTTTCCAGTATTTGAATTATACTGGAATTATGAATATCATTTCATGAACTTGTCTGACATTATTAAGTTACCATGTACATGTACATTTGAAGCCCACTCCCTGTATCTTACACTTATGATGGTAAAGAAAGCAAACTCAATTTGTGGATTGTTTCTTGTCTCCTGATGAAAATTTTGTTTACATACTTGGCGACTATAATGCACTTGTGAATACATACATGTACTCCAAATGCATGTACTCTGGACTTTAACACAAACAAAATTAATGATGGACAGAAAAACAGAAGAATCTACGATATATTTGATTGATTGACCATGGAACGGAGAGGAGCCATTTGGAGATTGCAGATATTTTATTTGAAGATGATTTCTTGCTAGCTGATATTGATGATATAGATCAAGGACATCCGTTTTAATTGAAAATATTTTAAAATCCAGGAATGCCGACTTCAGAAGGAATTTGGAAGCAACATCAACTCTGATGAGCAAAATGTAGAACAATCGTCATTACAGTTCTACTTGTAGGGAATCTTGATTTACAGTAATATTTATTTGTGTGTCCGTGTTATGTGCGTGATTGGGTGTGTCTGATGTTTATTTTTCTCTTTTGTAAATAAGATAAATCTGCTTTTGTCACATGTTCTTTTAAATGTTTTAATGAAATCTTGAGACTTATGGGCAGTTAATTTTGTATCTAGTAACCTATGCTCTACTTTTGTACATGCAGTTTCAAAATTACTGACAATTTGTCAATAAAAACTAACACATTTTAATCAATTGCATGATCTGGCAACTTCCACGCAGCAACTTTAATTATTAAGATAATAAGATAACTTATTTCAAAACAGTATTATAAACACGTCATGAAATATTAGTTCTTCATTGTATTGTAGCTTCCAACTAATATATTGCATCCAACATATCAAAATTACTTGTTGCATTGACTTTGTTTGTTATTTTGTAGTAATTTAATGATATGAAATATTAGATCTATAATAAATGTATACATTTATAATCACCATAATTAAACCTGACTAGAATCATATTGTGATGACAGATGGATAGTGTACATGTACAGAACAATGGAACATTCATCTTTATCTAGACGTCTACATGTACATTGAAAATGTCCCCTTTTCTAACATTGCCATATTGAGAGATACATGTATAATTTTGTGAAATCAATCATCGGTCGATTGTTACATGTTTTTGTTTGTGAGTTGCATTATATGTACACAATCAAATTTGGTGGGCACAGTGGAACCCTGTTTTTAAAGAGCTCTGCTGATATACAATGTACATGTACTGGCAGTCCCATATAACTTGACAAGTGCATAATAGACACACGCTTGTACACACACGCTTGTACACATTTCAATGCAAAAGGGTGCATTAGATGCTTCTTAGTGTCAAGTCGTATCTACATGTATTTCTAATTGCTTATTGTATTTACAAAACTTTGAAGTTAAAATCGAGGGTGCATTAGATGCTTCTTAGTGTCAAGTCGTATCTACATGTATTTCTAATTGCTTATTGTATTTACAAAACTTTGAAGTTAAAATCGAGGTACATATGTACATGTAGTATGATGGCCAAAGCTCTTGAATTATGATGTATTGCAAGTTAATTTCGTGGTCATAAGGTTCCACTGTATGTATCTTCATATTTAGTGAATTTCATATTTGTAATTTTGTATGTACTGCACAGTACAAACATACAGGTATGCATAATCATCTATGAATTTAATGAATTATCTTTTATGACACTGACACTGCTAATTAACCATGAAATATTCATATTTTCTGCATTTTATTTGCCAAGATATCTATCAGATTTATATTGAAATAAATGCTGCTTGAATTAAGACTGATGTCCTCTAATTTCTTTCTCTCAGAGAAAGTTAATGTCTCCATTATTTCTTCTGTATTTTAATGATATGGTAGCCTTTGGTCACCTACTTATTGACACATACACTACTGTAGTTACAATTGCGCAATAAGGTTATGCCACAACCCAGTTTCTCTTCAGCTTCCCTACTACCTTGACAAAATGCTTTTAAATTGCTATATCTCACCATGCTTCAATTTAATTGATACCTGATTATTTTGGGGCATAGAATTGTAGAAGTCACTAATTATGTTTGCATTTATGAACATTCATTACAGCGGTAAACTTCCAATCTCTTCATAGTCCATATTCCCAGATTTTATTGGGTCATTAAATGTCTAATTACCCAAAATTTGTATACTGCACCTTGCTTCAAATTTGGTGTATAGAGTAATTCGGGCCCAAACATGAACATTTCTAGGTTTTAATCTGGTTACAACCAATATTTGTTACGCTACAGCGCATCCTTTTATAGTGATTTTGTCCCAAACAGGTATTTTTTAAAGCCATTTTCAGGTGTCCACTGCTCGATAACTAATGGGGCTTCACTGTTCTAATTGGTATTTGAAAGTGCACTTAACTAGTAATGTAGACCTTTGACCTAAAGGGAAAAATCAGTGACAATATAAAGAAAAACCTGGTGTGGCCCCTAATCAAGACTCTTACCATGCATCGCTACTGGAAGGAATCCCATACCTGTCCCTTCCCACATGCCTTCCACACTATATTTCAAATAGCAGCGGTAAAGAATAAAAGATACCGTCTGCCTTTTTGAAAGTTATTTTTCAAAAGTTTTGAGATTATGGTCTTACATTGAAAGAAAATACAATTTAAAAGCTTGCCCGAGAAGATTAGGGCTTAAAGGGATAGTACAGTTCTGGTCAAACTGAATTTGAGTAACCTCAACTTGGACCATATCCTAACAAACTAATAATTATAACTCCACCATGGTGGAAAGAGTGGTAAACTTTCAAACGGCTAAGTCAGGAGTCTGTTATCGTTCAAAAACAGCCATTAAAACAAGAAGACTCTCGCTAAAAACATTGGTGTTAACTTTCAACCATTTCTTATGAAAAATTGTGAATGATATATTTTGTTTGAATATTGATTCAATAGAGAGATCATCAGCAACTATTTAACTATTAGGTATTTTTTCTCAAAAAATGTCAGGCATTATATTAATATTTCAATCGGACGTTTCTGACCCAATTTTGATAAAATAAATTTTGCTTTATATCTTTAAAATCTTTAAAATCACATGCTTTTACAAATATTACTCTTAGTTTTTCATTAGTTTTACCTCTCAAATGAATTATTTCTTGAAGCGCCATCTAAACCATAACTAAACCGTCCCTTTAAAACCACCTTTTCGTAGAATCCTATTGATTTTGAGAGCTCAAAAGAATAAAAAGTTGATGTGTCCGTTTATAATGAATTACAGTCTTATATTGCGCTTGCATTATTACCATTGTCCTTTGTAAAATGGCACACTGGTGCCAAATATAGAAAAGAGTAGTGCTGTTACATTGTAGGTAAAGAAAATATCCCGTCAGAACCGTCTTGGTAGAATTCCAGATCGTCCCGGTTCCCTTGTGAGCAAAAATGTGTTTTAGGACTGCCTGTACCCATGCACACACAGTTGCTTATGTTGGGAGTTAGGAAGAGACATACCATACATATACATTAGCCCAGGTTTAGTGGACATGCATATCATACCAAACTCACTACATGTGAACTCGGGGCCATTTGTGTAAGATCATGTTTGGGGGAATTTTGTATGACTACAAGAAACATTGTTTGAAAAGTTATCTAAAAAAAAATGGGAGGCAGCACTGGGGTAATTTATTTTTAGGGGTGGGCCAGTGTTTGGGGCAGAGTTATGTGGTTTGTTTTGGAGTTGTGTTCAATACAGCATACACAGGAAAAGCAAACTAACAATATATGTTTGTAGGAGTCGAGAAAAATAAAATGTATTTTCAAGGGTTGGGGGTAAGCTTTCCAACAGGTGGGGGGGGCATTATCCCTTGTACTTGTAGCTAAACAAATTCAGGTAATTGACTTCAAGGCTCAACCTGTCTAAACATTGTGACCTTCTCTGCCACAGGTCACATGTTGTAAATCTCCTCTCCTTACCACTACAGTTTACTGGAGTGAGTCCATTTTTTCTACAATTTTTCTATTATTACTGGAGAAAATGGGTTGCATATTATCCAATAATGGGCCAATTCTCGGAACCAGCTCGTTCCGGTTTGAAGGCCATGACCATCGGGAGTTGTTCCAGTTCTCGGATCAGATAACGGCACTAGAAAAGAGTGTGATATTGACTGACCAATCAACGCGTGATTAGAATAAATGTGGGACCCATGATTATTTGATAATTTAAGAAAAAAGAAGTATTGTCCAAATAATCAATAACACTAAATGCTAGTTCGGGACCAGCTCCTTTTTAGAAAAATAAATTAATTTTAGATTGAGAGAAAAAAGTGTAACCTATGACGACCAGAATATACCATTTCCTCCATATCATAAACCCAGTCTTAATCCAAATCCTCAAAATAAAATTTTAATTCTAGCGGTTCCCTCATACCTTGTTGTATTCGTATTAACAATAAAATCATGGGACCGGTTTCGGTTTTTCAAATTTCCCTTTCGTTAAAAAGATATGTACGATCAAAGTATTTAGATAAGAAAAACTCCCCCTGAGTTTTGAAACCGTGTACAAAGTGAGTGCAGTGAGTTAGTGAATATCACTTTGCATTTTCGCTCATTACTTGGCTATGCAATGTCCATTTGACTTGAAATTTTCACACAATACCCTGTGGACATATGAGAGAACAACAATATACATTGCATCAACCCTTCATCACTTTTTGCACATGTCAACAAAGTTACTAGATCCCTTTAACGATACTATTCCGCTTTTACAAGCCAAAATTCAGTAGTTATGAGATACAGTATATACATTTATAAAAAAGCTAGTCTGAGAAGATTAAAACTTTAATATACCTTTCAGTGGAAGTATATTTTTGACCATGAAGATGGCTGAATAATGCAAAAAACCATCATTAATTTGTAAAGCATAATATCTATCTTTAACATGTAGAATGTATACGCCTCTAACCTCGGGAGTTTTTCTCTATATTATTGCTGTTTAAACCAGAGAGGTGGTCTTTCCCACCTCTCTGTTTAAACTAAGTCTAATTGTCTTTAATGTAGTTATGTTTTATTCCCCATATTCTAACCTTTCCAGCAATGTATGGTTTGTAGGGGGTAGCTTCAATGGTTAGAAAGATATTCCCGATATAGTAAAAGACTGTAAATAAGGTGCCAAAATGTCAAATAATACTCCACTGGGCCCCTTAAAAAAAGGGACCAGTTTGTACGGGCCAAGAAATCGAATTTTGCGTATACACCCTTGTCTGAGCTTTGGGGTCTTCACGATCGATATGGTACGGCAGTTCACAATGGGTAATTGTGCACGAACAACGGAGTACAAAGGTCATGCGTGTAGGTAAAACGAGCACACGCACATATTCTGCTGCAATAACGTCGCAACATTCATGCAGATGAGTTTATTAGCATATGTAAACAGAAAAAACAGGTACTTTTGAAAAACAAATGCAGACTTTATTGGAGGTTTACATTTGAAATTTGTGTGGAGATCAACCTTTGAGGGTGGAATTCTCATCAAAAGGTTAAATTTAGCATGGTGCTAAAACACGTCATTCACGTCGTTTTAGGTCAGAAGTGGGTTAAATTTAATCTGCTGTTTTATGGAAAGCCTGGTAATTGACACTTTGCCACTATGGTTTCCCTTGGCATTTGCTTAATTTTTAATTCATTCAATAAAGGCTTTCTAAACTCTGGTTTCGACAGCGGTGGTATCACCGCGAGACGAGTCCATATCATTTAGATCAAAAGTGAAATAAATCTGGCAAAATCGACGATGATAGTCAGTTTTCTTACACACTTTTTTATTGGCACAATTTTTATAGGCTCTATTTTCATGCAGACAAGCTTTCAAAGTACTATAGTCCCCTTAAAATAATTAATTTTCACCCTGGTAGGATTCATTCACCCCAATACCTGCCTTAATTTTAACAGGCCCTTTGTCCAGACGATGTCCGGTCCTGACTCACCCTGGTTGGACTTTGTTAAAAGTTGATTTTCTGCCTTGACGATGATCCTGCTAGGATTGAAAGCTTCATACGATTCTCATTTGGTTAAAAGTTACCTGGATATTGTCCTAATTGCACCATTTTTTATCATGGATGGGGTATCATTTTTTCTGGACGAAGTCCAGACTCCAGATGCTACCGTAAACTTTTTGACCTGTTAAAGGGCATCAAGCGTGGGGATGCTACACAGCGGGTCGCCATTTTGAACTGGGCCAGTTTGCGCGCACCGCATGACACTGAGCTAACGTGCATCACGCACCGTGCGCAACGTGTACTTAAGATGGCGCCGCGCATCTGATTTGACGAATCTGAAGTACCTTTAACAGTGGGATATTAAACTTACATATATCTCACAAGGCTTGGCACCAAAAGTGGGCGGCTGGTTAGCATTTCTAGATGTACAGTGGAGCCTCTTTATAACGAACCCTGTTAAACTGAGGCACAAGTCCAGGTTCTATGTATTTTATTATTTATAAGCCCCGATACAACACGTGATCTGTGCCCCATTGCAGAAAGAGATACAATTAATTGTAACTTACAATCGATTGTGGTAAGTCAGAAAATGTGTGTGTTCCAACCAATCAAATTTGCGCATTTAGAACACATAATCCGACTTTCAATTAATTGTAATTTACTATCGATTGTATCTCTTTCTGCAACGGGGCCCACATATAACAACATAAATTCAATGGGCCAAAGGTTCTCCTTATAATGAGGTTTCACTGTACTGATGACAAAACGGGCATGTTCTGTGAACGAGGAAAATCATTATGAAATTACTTCTCATGCATGATTTTATATATTTATGTTTCTGTGTCTGTGCATGTGTGGTTGTTGGTGTCTTTTTAAGTGTGTGTGGGTGTGTAAGTCCTAAACATGCTTTAATCTAACGTTTCTATAAATTGTGTCAATATTCAAAATCTAATATGTAAAGGACTGATTGAAACCATTTCCAACATTTTTTTTTCATTGCACATTGAACTTGAACATTTTAAAGCAATTTTGATGAGTAATGATGTATTCTATGTATAGATTGATTATTGGAAATGTCTTCACTACACATTCTTTTTCGCACAAGTTTCATATATGTTTGATCTCATTGTTTTTTATATCATGTGTCAATAAAAACAGTCCAGTGATATGAAAACAATAATAGACTTCATTGTATGAATTCTTAAAACTTGATAATCCAGTCCCCTTCATTTCTACCCCATCCCATTTGCCCTACCTAAAATTGATTTTTGAGAGTTGCGTGTATATCTTATACCATTATTTTGTTTGTGTGGAAATAATTTGTTAATGAATGAAGAGAAAAAAAGACCCAAGTAAAATAGAGCTTTGCTGGGAACCTGAATTGCTAGATTTGTGCTGTCTCCACTGAGCTACGAATCTCTTATATTTGATGGCATTTCTATGCTTGATTGAAAAAGCTACCTCATTTCAGTTGATCTTTGCACTTTGTGCCGGGTAGGTCCTTACGAGCAAGATCATTGACAAGGATTATAGGGGGATACGGCCATCATAAGAGCCTTTTAGCTCAGTGTTTAGGGCACAATTCTGGCAATCCAGAGGTCTATGGTTCAATTCTCTTCTAAACCCATTTTTTCTAAACTCTTATTTATTTGATATAATTATGTTGGGTTCCGCTATGTCTTGAATTTACTGAAATGAAATTATTCAGTTTACAAACTTGTTTTTTGTTTCTGCACATAAATTTGGACTATGCAGCCGAGTTATTTTTAATCACATACAAAAAAGTTTTAAATATTTTCTCTGGCTATGATGACCTAAAAAAAGGTCTTTGCCATTCAAAAAGAATTTCAGTTTTGAAACATCTGCATGACGAGCAGACACAAATTAATTTCTTTAATGACAATGATCACACTAAGTTAATGGTCAACTTGGAAGTCGAGAGGTGCTCCTCAACTTGTTCTACATTCATTTGTCATGTTCTTTAGGGTAGGCAATGCTAGAAATTAACCTTTTTGCCTTGTGGCCCAGTCGGGCAAGTAAAAACAAGATTTGTCAACTTCTAGTGGCCCAAAACCTAAATCTGGTGGCCCTAAACAAAAAAAAACATAACAAATTGTGTAACATTTGCTTGCCAGACGGGCCAGTAGAATTTAGGATCAATGAAATTTGGTGGCCCGAAGCTAATTTTTAGTGGCCCCCGGGCCAGCGGGCCTATGCTAATTTCGAGCACTGGGGTAGGGAATTATAGAGAACTAGAGAAATGAAAACAACCGTGAAAAAAGTACCTGGGGGCTCAGGGGCAAATTCGCCCCCGAAATGCCAAAAAGAGCCCCTGAAAATCATTTTAAGAGCCCCCAAAAATGTGCATAGAGATCAAAGCAAATCAAATTTTGGAGTGTTATTTTTATGCAAGCAATTTGAAAAGTAGCCCCCGAAAAAAATTAATTTTAATTTTCCCCTGGTTCGTAACATACATAATCTGCTTAATAGCTTTTAATTTGTCATAATATTCTGAGGGGAATTATTGAGAGAACTAGAGAAGAGAAAATATGTTCTTCGGGAAATTATTAAGAACTAGAGAAGTGGAAATGCTGTGTGCTGTGTGCATGGACTTAAATTCATGCAACGAGATTGTGTTCGCTATTTTAGAGTTCAAGAGAGAGTGGACCAGAAGGCAGTTAATATGCAGTCCGAACTGGAAGTCCTTCGAGAAAAGCATGCATGCCATTGTATGAGGAATGTTGACTAAATGAAATACAAAACAGTAGAACTGAAAGATAATCAGAAGCAGAATGAATGATTGTGTATGATGTCTGTTGAATATTGAGAATTCTATCCCTTCTACCCACCCCTACTTCACCCCACCCCTACTCAACATGATGCATCTACAACTCATTCTGCAACAGTGGTAACCTGTATTTTTAAAACAATTTTATTTTTGGATCTTTTATCATTTTCATCAACCAATGATATGTGACCCACTACAATTATTCCGTATTCATTTTAAATTTGAAAACTTTAAACAAAAATTAGTGAAGCTGGCATTTCCTTGAATTTCATTTTTTCCAATTTAGTATTTTGACCACAAAAAAGGTTTATGCATGAACTTTAATTTGTTGTCCATTTATTAATTAAAATAGATTACCCCCTAAAACAAGGAATACAAATGTTTCCAGAATTGTTTTTACTGGAAAGATGTTCTCAGGCCTGGATGTTCTGTATTTATTGTTTAAATTATTGATGTATGTTACTAATGAAAAACCTATTTGATCTACACAGGGACTCAAGATGTCAATAGCTGAACTTAGCAGGGTGAGATATGATACCATTTGTGACCGGCTATAGCAAAACCCTGCGCTTGTCAGTAATTTATGTTTTGAAGAAATAGGCATTTTTAGTTCACATAATGTGTGTAAAAGACTTATGTTTGTAAAACTGAAACAAACATATCGTTGCCAATTTTGTATTGACCTTTTTTTTTTTTAGAACACAGCATGAAATGAAAGCTTGTGATGAGGCCTTTCTATTGGCTTGAAAATCTAAATTTTGATTTCCATAGACAAGTGCAGGGTTTGCTATAGCCAGTCACATTTATTTGAATCAAACCCAACCCCAAATAAATTGCCTCAAATGGGAAACGGTTTAAACCGACATAATTGTCATCAATTGTAGAAGTGACATTTTTATCGTGGAACACTAATTTTTCACCAAGTTCATACTTTGCGCAGAATTTAAACTGCTTGAAATAAAATGCACATTTTCCAACAAAATTTGGATTAACCATTATATCAAATCATTCTTGTATAATTTAGCATTATTGGAAATATTAATAGAAATGCTCTGTTTGCTTGTATGGACAGGAACACATTTTTGTAAAGCAACGTAATTACCTAACCAATTCTGAACTGCCACACCAGGGCCATAGGGAGTGTCAAATGTGCACTTTGTGTACAGGAATGTTTGCAGCGTGTATCTGTTGACCAGGGAAATTAAAAGGGAGTTCACGGTTACGCTGCACGCATGCGCGAAAACATGTGATTGAATTTTTGGCTAGTCAAGTAAGAATAAATTATGTTTACAAATAATGCTTTGCGTGTTAACTGTTAAAGGGACAGTTTCCCCACCATATATTTACTTTTGATGAAGTCCCCTACACATTAATACCAAATTTCATGTAAATACGACCAACATTGACCCTTTGGGCAAGGACGGAGCACCATTCAAAGTACTGGCGAATCCCATTCATCGTGTACAGCATGGAGGCTGCCATTGCTGTTTATGTAGCTTGGATTTAGAATTGTTCGCTCGAAAATGTTACATCAAACACGAACTACTCTTTTGTGTTTGTGCACAATCCCTGCGAGCTGTGAGAGCTAACAAAAAGAGCCCGAGCTAGTTAGTTCGGGTATGGCGTAACATTTTAGCGCGAACAATTAAAATCCGGGTTTTCAAACATATAATGGCAGCCTCCATGCTGTACGCGATGAATGGGGTAAGCCCATAGAGCGATTGACTTTGAATGATGCTCCTCCTTTGCAAAGGTTGGACATATTTGCATGAAATTATGTTTTAATGTGTAGAGAACATAATCAAAAGTAAATTGTAGGTGGGGAAACTTCTCCTTTAAGTGATTTGGGCTGCTTGATGGCTAATGACTCGACTTAATTAAAACACCATATCGAAAACACGAGCATCAATAACATAATTTCGGCCGTTAGGTTTTAGATTCCCGTGGCTTTACAAGTCCTATAAAGCGTCACCTCTCTAAACACTCATTTCATCACTAATAGATAGCTGGTTCCTGGTCTTAATTTCCTGACAATTCGAGAGAAAAAAAGTGGAAATTATGTGATTGCCAATATTTTACTTTATAAAAACTTACAAAGCATTATTCAACTGCGACATGCATGCTCAGTCATGTGACTCTACTCTTTTTTGTTTTACCCTTTGACCTGATACTTTCGTGTTCTCCATGCGTAACCGTGAACTTGCTTTTAGTCAAAGCTCCCTTATTCTGCAGGAGGCTCCCTGAAAATTGACAGATCTCTAATAGCTATATCCTGACAAAAAATTGCAAGTCTCCCTGATTACAGAAATGTTTTTACAATGGTATGGCATTGATTTTATAATTAACTCTCTGCTGTTAAAAACCTCCCTGAATGAGACCTACTTAGTATCAGGGTAGGAAATATACGGGTGCTGAGGGCAATTTTGCCCCCTAATTTAAAAAATAGCCCCATAAATTCTGTAGGTAGCCCCTACAATTACCATAGGGCATTATTAAATATTTTGTGATATCCATCAGATTGAAAAAGTAGCCTCCTAAAATAACAAATTAATACCTGCACTGAGACCTATACATGTTGGCAGTTTTAACAGTATTGTGAAGCGCTATGATACTCCTTTGTATAGCGCTACACGAAATAACTTTGATATGTATGTATAGTATGCCATTGTATTGGTGCAATATCGACGCTAAAATAGTTCAATAGAAGAAAATGTCTTTACACCCTGCCTTGCAGAAAGGGGACCTGGTGACTGCAAATGCTACGGAGGATGACAAGATCTCAGCCATGGTGATGCAGGCAGGACACGAGTACAACCCTTCAAGGTATGTAACCATTCCAGGGAGGAATAATACACTGAGCCTTGGTTCAATTTAGCCCCTGAACTGCCCAAACGAGCATCCATAATTCCTCATACAGATACATTAAAAACCAAGGGCAGAGTTCTGTTTCATGCAGGGAGGCTTTAAAGGGGACCACCAGGCAAAGAACAACACATAATAATTACATGTTTTGGTACCGTTTTGTGATATCAAATAGATACCCTACATTTTGCGAAGGGTTGTGTAATTCATAAACAATGCAATTTAATACCACCACTTACAGAACCGGAACCATTATTTTTTTTTATAGTGCGCCAATTCTATTAATGCGTACGTTTGGAGACAATAGAATCCGGGACGACTCGTTTGCTCTGGACAACGGTAGTCTTCGTACATACAGACCCATGAACGCATGCTTTATTTAGAATGGTGATGCGTTTTCCAATTATATATTTTTTTTCTGGAAACATATTTATCTGAACTTGTTGATGAAATGGACTACTAAAGATGTTACCTTTCATTTATAAGAATATTATTTTTGGGTGGTGGTACCCTTCAAAAGAAGCCTCTGAAAATATATTATAGTTATATGATAATACCTCAATTGATGTTATGTTTTTACTACAGTCAATCTTGCTCAGTGATAACCGGACCTTATATTTAGTCAAACAAAAAAGGAAACTGACTAGAAACAAAGTAAATGCAATTCCAAGAAGAATATTAGAAAAGACAAATTGGCTTCAGCAGGACACATACTGCCGTCTTTAAATAAAGGGGAATTCCGGGCCTAATTAAGTCATTAGCTATCAAAATGAGCAGAACAAGAGGCACAATTGGGGAAATTTTATCAAAATCATACTAGTAACGCGGGAGTTATGCCTATTTGAACATATGTAGTAATGAGAATGAGCGATCGTTTCAAAATTGCAGCCAAATGCAACATCATTGACGAGCAACTGGCCATGCCTTAAGTACATGAAAATATACTTATTTCTCATTTTCTTTACTAAAAATAAATCTATCTCTGTTTGTTTTCACAAATTCATAGAAGAATATCGATAGGCACCCTACTTTCGAACTCGTAAGCTCATAAATTTGCTTTGTTATTAAGAAAATTCAAATTTTGTAAAATGTTCATGTACAAGTCAAAATGGCTGCAGCTCGCAAGTGACGTCACTATCGATAGCGATTGCAAACGATACCCGAAATCTAAGCAAAGTTCATCCTGTCGTAACTTTTGTTATGCTCTACCGCTCATGATTGTTATTCAATAGCAAACATGACGTTTCTGGGGTGCAATTACCCTTAAAGAACAACAACTACTGCTCTGGGGCTGCTGTAACTTGGTGATGAAGCACTGTTCTAGCAATCCAGACATTGCAGATTGGATTCCCAGCAGTAGTGTGCTTTCCGACTTTGCTTGATGAGTATATCAGTTGTTTCTGAGACTTGATATTCAATCAATCAATTTGTTTACTTGTTTTGTCTTTGCACAGGTATGTTGACACGAGGAACATGAACCGCAAACTGCCGCCCCCACGGAACTACATCTGCCACAAATGTGGCAAGTCTGGCCATTTCAAGACAAATTGTCCAAAGAAAGATGATGTAAGTACACGACAGAAAAAGAAACTAACCTGGCAGTGTTTCACAAAGATTCTAAGTTGAATTCAAAAAGTATGGTAAGCCATTTTTAGCCTTGCAATAAAAAACATTAAAAATCAAAAAATTAAATTATTTTAAACTTTTTATAAATGTAATATTAAGATCATGAAATCTGCTTGATAATAGAAACTATTAATAAAATGAATGAACATATTATGGCCTGTAATAGAACTGTTACAAAAGAAAATTCAAAGAAATTGACGGCTTTCCATCCTTTTAAAGTCCAATTTTCAACCTATTGAAAGCAAGGAAATAAAACTTTGGAACTAGAATAAAGAATTTGTTATATTAAACGCATATCTGTTGCATACAATAGTTACTTATATTGTTAGAAAAGCAGTATTGTATTGTAAATTTCCTTTCCTTTTCCTTATTTTTTTGTACAGGCTGAGGAACCCCTGGCCAAGTTTCGTCCTGTCCGGACCAACGCAGGCATTCCACGATCCTTCATGTCTTTATTGGATATTCCAAAGCTCGACCTGTAAGCATTCAAACAAATTTTCTTTTTGTAGCTAAAAAAATGAATTGGGGTGCAAATAACCTAGATAGTTAAATACTAATTTTGCGTAACCTTAAAATATAGAACAAGATATTTAAATGTGAACTATGTCTTGACAAGTGATTGGTATTTATGATGCAATTAACAGCAGTTTATGGTCATCAGAGTGATGACAATGTCGATGCAGTTGATGGTAATTGTTGCTTAAAAAAGGCAGTTAGTGATGATGTAGAGGGTGTGATGATGATGATGGTGACGGCGATGATTATGATGGCTACGACGACGATGATGAAATTGATGATTATGCCGATCGTGATAATGATGATGACGACGACGATGATGACAACGAAGACTATTATTATGATTCCAGTCATGATGGTGGTGATAGTGTTGATGATGTATATTGAGGTTTAGATAGTTTGCAAGACAAAAAGGATAATTTACATTTCTTCCTAAAATACTCGTTCATCCTTTAGACAAGCCATCCTACTCGGTAAGAAGGAGAAGCCCCCTTTCCTGAGGAGCAACTCGCCAGAGCCAGAGGAGGAACAGGTAGCGCTCCCAGACGAACTGCTGTGCAAGCTGTGTGAGAACCTACTCACTGATGCTGTGGTTATCCCTTGCTGTGGCAACAGCTTCTGTGATGAATGTGAGTAAATTGTTCCCTATAACATGCTATTTCCGATTTAAATTATCATATTATTCGGGTCATTCCTGTATTAACTCTATGGGGATCTCAAAATCTAGTAGATAACAGATAAGCATGGGTTTAAGCATCCCTTTATATGTTCACCCTATAAACTAGAGATACAGTATCCTGTCAGTGTATATAATTTGTGTACTTGATTGTGTTTTTTTTTTTTTTTTTTACAGGCATAAGGAATTCGTTACTGGAGACTGATGACCATGTGTGCCCCATGTGCAATGAGCAGGATGTCTCGCCCAACTCACTGGTGCCAAATCAACAATTAAGAAAGGTAAATGAATTATGTAATATCAGGCTACTTCTTCTCTGGTATGAGGCAGCCCAGCTTCTATGCTAATATAATCCCAGATTTGCCATGATAATTCAAAGACGAAATCAATCACTTGGTGCCAAATCGATATTTGAGCAAAGTTTTATGTTGTAGAGTGCTGAAGGGTTAATGGTTCTGAACAATGTCGGGCAAGCAAGAATATGCTGAGAAGGCAATCGTCAAGCTCCAACCCCAAACCAAACTCACATGGCAACTTATTCAGCTCCATTGTTGTGCACTAACAAATGAGTGTGATATCACTACTTTGGTACTGCCAAGTTAATAATATCAACCCAGATTTGTGTTATCCAGAGGCAAAATCACTATTATGCAGATAAATTTGGCAATGTATGACGTTCCTGTTTTGTATGGCACCAAAATATGTATCTAAGTTTCAAGTTTTGCAAGTTCAGAAAAAACAAGTATAACATAAGTGAGAAGTTCCTTGTTTCCTATTCTGCATATTTATTTTCCTTTCCACTGTGTAATGAACACTGTTTTGTTATGTTCTTTCCAGTCGGTGCTGAATTACCAGAATGAGACCAACTATGTGAGATTTGGACGTTAGAGGGGGGAAAGAGAACGTGCAAATTAATCTTCAAGTTTCATATTTCATACATCCAATCCGTTTCCCGTATTTACGTTAAGAACCCTGTAATCATGATTTTTCTGTAATTTGTTCTTTCCAGTCGGTGCTGAATTTCCAGAACGAGACCAGCTACGTGAAACGGCCCAAGATGAGGCCTCAACCTGCCGCTGCTCCTCCCCGTGAAGAGTCTCCCCCTCCTCCTCCACCTCCCCCGCCCGCAGCCAACTATCCAGAGACATCTCAACGGAGCTATGGCCATTGGGAATCCAAGGTAAGAATCATGATGGGTTTCGCATCTTCAGTTTTCGTTCTCGAGATATCTCAAGAACTGGTTGACGGATCAATTTCAAACTTGGTATGAGTGTACATATTGGGGTGACAATGATCTGATTACATTTTAGGGGTCATGAGGTCAAAGGTCAAGGTCACAGGACTCGATATATATGCAAAAATGCCTCGTTCTCGCGATATCTCAAGAACTGGTTGACGGATCAATTTCAAACTTGGTATGAGTGTACATATCGGGGTGTCAATGATCTGATTAGATTTGGGGGGTCATGAGGTCAAAGTTCAAGGTCACAGGACTCAATATGTATGCAAAAATGGCTTGTAATGGCAAAATTTCAAGAACTGAATGTAAGATTTCAATCAAACTCGGTACCTGAATGTATCATAAAGAGTCAACGTAGCTATAAAATGTTGGGGTCATGAGGTTGAGGTCAAGGTCACAGGACTCATACATGCAAAAAAGCTTGTAATGCCAAAATCTCAAGAACCAAATGTCAGATTTTAATCAAACTTGGTACCTGAATGTTTCTTAGGGAGCCAATGTAGCCATCAAAGTTTGGGGTCATATATATATGGTCAAGGTCACAGGACTCAAAATACATGAAAAATATAAAACAAAATTAATTCAGTGCATGTAACTTTGGGCTTGATATTAAAATCGCGTGATAGCGGAGGCATAATTTTCGACTGCGCGTAGTCCATCTAGTTCTTCATCCTACACCGTCCATTCAAAGTGGTCTCAACGATGCTTAAGTAAGAGCTGTTGTCGTATGAGAAGAATTATTCTAAGCTATGGTCCAAACAAAAAGAAAGGTATTTTCTTTGGTTTGACTGTTCTCAAGTTCTGTCCTTCCAAAAGTTAATTTATGTTTTTCTTTTCATTTTTCCAAACAGCCAAGAAACTATCCTATGTCGGAGAATGCCAGGGAATATGACAGTCAGAAATATCAAGGTAAGATGAAAGCCAGATTTTGTATTTGTTAGCAGACCGGTGATTGATCACAATATTTAGGAAGCTCTTAAGTTACCTAATATTACTTTACATCATATTTTTTGCAATCAAAATCAAGATCCAGTTATCATTTATATTATCCTAAAGTTCAACAATGTTGTTTGCAATTTACCGGAAGAAATATTTTAGATACATAAGGTGGCTGTTTAATATCAGATTGTCCTGAAAACTTTTTAAATTTGACTAAATGTAAATAAATAATATGTAAATAATAATGCTGTACTCTTATGGTCTCATTGTCTTGTTCTTTGCAGGTGAAAGGCCTCCCCAAAGACCATTCAGGTCCAGGCGATATCCGGCACACTTGTATGAGAAATATGAAGACAGAGTGTATAAACACAACATACCACCACAACAAGAACAGTCATATCCAAGTGTTGCGCCAATTCAGCTGCCACCTTTCTCTGCTCCCCCTGTGTCGCAACATTCTTCACAATCGCCAACGTATCAACCAGCGAGTCAACCACCGCCACAAACAACCCACCATGTCCCTCCATTAGAACAGCCTCCCCCGCATCTGGTGGAGCATCATCAACATCAGCAGCCACCTTCTAGTCAGGCACCTCCTCAACTCTTGCCTCCAGGGCATCCGCCACCGCCGCCACATGTTCATCCGCATCATTTTCAGCCCCCACTGGAAACGCAGCATCCTCCGCATGTACCAGTTGCTCATCAACACCCACCACCAGGCCAGCAGCTTCCCCCAAGCCACCAGCAACCACCTCCTGGGCACCCCACTCATCAAGCACCACATCCCCAACATCAGCAGCCACCACCACAGCAGTTGCAGCCAGCACATTCATCAGGGCATCCTCAACCAACATCTCATCCACAGCCTCAAGCAGGTCACCAACCTCCAGGGGATTATCCACAACCAGTGCATGTGGCTTACCAGCAGCCAGGTCATGCACCACCAGGACATGTGTATGTCCCAGATGCTCAGCAGACGCAGCACCATCATACGCCTCCGCATTCTGCAGCTGCTCTTACTCAGCCTGCAGTAGCAGTGTCCTCCTCTCATCCTCCAGCGGGAGTTCAGCTGGTGTCATCAGCACCTCCTGCTCACCAGATGCCTGCAGGTTCTATTCCTTCCAGTGATGAGTTACCTGTTGCCGCTTCCCATGGTACCACCACTCCTGTGCAATCATCCTATGGACATCCTCCATCAAGTACTCAAACTACACCCACAGCCTCCCCACATGTGCCAGTGTCTTCACATGGCCCAACAGCAACCCCTCCACAAGCCCTATCTGTCCAGTCAGCTATCCCTGTAGACTTTAGCAAGCCACCCCCAACTCTCATACCGCTGCCAGGTGCAGGGGTCATTGACTACAGCAAACCTCCTCCAAGCCTCCCCCAGCCTCCAGTTCAGGGCCAGCTACCACCAGCTCTGCCAGTAGTGGTGGACTTCAGCCAACCTCCTCCTAGTATCACCCCAGCTCCTGCACCAGGACACCATGCCTTGCCAACCCCTGCAGGACAACAGGTTTTGATAGCCCCTGTAGGGCAACATGTTTCTGCTGTTCCAGACCCATCATCAGCAACAGCAGGCCAGCTAATGTCTCCTGAGCCTGTTCCAGCCCAAGGTCCTACATCCCAGACAGAGGCCCAGCCTGGTGAAACACCACCCACTGGGACTGCACCTCCTGTATCAGGACAACCACCACAAGGTATGTCATTTTGAGTAATGCCTGGTAGACCAAAGGATCAAATATCAACAAGACTTTATGTCTCTGTTAAACTTTTACAAACGTTTGTTTTGCAATAATTTAGAAGAACATTACCTAAAAACAAATTTAATGTAAAAACAAAAATAAATAAATAAATCAGTTTTGGACCAGTATCTTGGGAAAACATGATAGCAAAGGCAGGCAAATCTGCAGTTCTTCTAAGAATTTTGGATAAGAACAAAAACCACTCTGCCTGAATGGGCCAGTGCTTAAAAAAGTTTTTAATTTATCTTACTCAATGCTGAAAATTAACCCTTTTCCTTGTGACCCAGTCAGGCAAGTAAAACAAAAATCCTCAACTTGTGGCCGGGATCTGCATCTGTTTTTATTAGATTGCCTATTTGGGCTTGTAAAATTTGGATGAATGAAATGTTTGATTGCACAATGCTAATTTTGAGTGGCCCAGGGCCATTGCTTATTCTGAGCCCTGTCTTATTGATAATGTAATGTTCTTGTTGGTCATTCCAGGTCTCCCAGGAACAGGTGTACCTCCCCAGACCGTGCCCCCTTCCAGCACAGGAGCTCCTGCTACGCAAACTGCAACGTAAGTTTTACCATATCCTAAAAATGAAATGAAATGACTGCTAGAGCAAAATCATTTTTTTTCTTTTGTTGCCTGATGATAAGATAGCAAGTAGAATTAATGGTCAGAAGTGAGAATTGAATGGCCCCAAATCAATTTATATGTTGTATTTTGTTACTAATGTATCAATCATTCAATCAATCAAAAATCCATCAAAATATCAATGATCAATTTCGGGTCAGTAGCTCAAGTTAAATTGCTAGTGCTAATTCAGAGCCCTGGCATCATAGTTTTAATTTGATTTTAAAAGTTTTAATTAATCATACGTTTATGCTAAAATATATTGCACAAACCCAAAAATTAATGATAAATTCATGAGACGTACAGATTAAACAGTACCCGATAAATTAAAACCATTTTATAGGAAAAATCTTGTTGAACCTTGCAAAATTCAGGTGATATGAATCGCATGGAAACCCCAAAAGACATTCGTAATTTTATAAATTTAAGAACAAATGGCATTTGAGGTGTAACAAGATAAAATGTTGCCTTGTATTTTGAAAAGTGTGGCAGAAAATTGAAAAATCTGAAAGAAATTCTATTAGGTGTCCATTTTATATTATTTTATTTACCATTAACAAATTATTCATTACATTTGTACAGAATTTCCTTGTACTTATCTACTGATATTTTCTTCCTTGCTTGTTTTAGGGCTCCACTGGACGATGTTGCAGCTGAAATGGAAAGATTCTGTCAAGAAAATGATGCGAGGAAATTGCGCCAAGAAAAAGACTTGAAGAAAATCCGCCGTTCATATTCACGCTCTCGAAGCACAGGTTCCTGGAGCAGTAGATCGAGGTCTAGGTCGGGCTCATGGAGTAGTTACAGTAGATCCAGGTCCCGGTCAAGGTACAGTTCCTGGTCGGGTTCCAGATCGAGATCGAGATCCTACTCCCGCTCTCGGTCCCCCTACCCACGATCCAGAGCCAGAAGGCCAAGGAGGAATTCTAGAGGTCGATCCTACACACCCGAGACCCATTTCGTGCCCAAACACAAGCGTCAACCGAAAGATAGACCGTTAATGTTGAGACGTTCCCAATCACCCCGTGACTTTAGGGGTCGCAGAGGGCGAGGGGGAAGAGGGTTCCGAGGAAATCGCAGATTTGGCGGTAGGAATCAGCGTTTCGAACCTAGGAATCAACAATTTGATTCAAGAAATCAGCACTTTGATCAGAGAAATCCAGAGTTTGATCCTAGAAATCAAGAGCTTGGTCCTCGTAATCAAGAACTTGGTCCTCGTAATCCAAATTTCGACCCAAGAAATCAACAGTTTGACCAAAGAAATCGAGATGAATTTGAATCCTTTGATCCGAGAGACCCAAGATATGATGGAGAGCGTAGATTTGGACCATTTAACCCTCAGGATGGCCCAGAACGTCCTGGACCACCAAATCTTCTTCCAGGTCATCCACATGGCCCCCAGGATGCACCACATCATGGACGAGGACCTCAATCCGGTCCCCATCACTTCCCTCCGCATCACCCCTCTCGTCAAGGTCAGCCTGGACCTGATCATCAAAATGCACCTCACACTGGTCCACCACCTCTTCTCCATCCTCCTGGTCTTCTCCCACCACCATCAAATCTCCAATTTCCAAATGTTCTTCCCCTTGGACCCCGTGGACCACCTCCTAACATTGACCCTCTCGATCCCAACTATCCAGACTTCAAACAAAGACAGCGGCTGCTTCAATTGGCAGGTGGCCAACCCCGTGGACCACCTCCTAACATTGACCCTCTCGATCCCAACCATCCAGACTTCAAACAAAGACAGCGGCTGCTTCAATTGGCAGGTGGCCAGCCTCATGATGAAAGATTTGAACAGCCTAGGGAGCATAATCCTTACCTCGATCAGGCACGTGAACCAAGGGATCCACGGTTCCCTCCACATGATCCTCAAGATCCAAGGTTCCCTCCACAAGATCCTCGAGACCCACGATTCCAGCCACAAGACCCTCGAGACCCAAGGTTCCAGCCGCAAGACCCTCGAGATCCAAGGTTCCCTCCACAAGATCCTCGAGATCCAAGGTTCCCTCCACAAGATCCTCGAGATCCAAGGTTCCCTCCACACGATCCTCGTGATCCTCGATACCCCCCACTAGATCCGCGTGATCCTCGGTATCATCCAGGCCTTGAAGCTGTTTCACCCATTCTTACAGAGGAAGACTATGAGGGTAGGGAGCACAGAGATCGTCGAGCACATGACCGCCGAGGTAGGGATCGTCCTAGAGAAAGAAACAGAGAGAGAAGGGATGGTACAGATAAAAAGCACAGAGACAAGGAGGGACGATCTGAAGAAAAGAGGGATAGGGTTAGCAAGGAAAAAGATAGGGATAGGGTTAGTAAGGAAAAAGATAGGGATAGGGTTAGCAAGGAAAAAGATAGAGATAGGACAAAGCAGCCGGATGGTGAGAAGAGAGAAAAGGAATCTAAGAAGGAGAAAGATTCTTCAAGGAAAGAAGATTCTTCAAGGAAAGAAGATAAAGAATCATACAAAGATAAGGATACCAAATCAAACAAAGATAAGGATACTAAAGAGATTAAGGAGGAGGAGAAACAGAAGGAGACGGTCAAAGATGATGAAGCTGAAGGAAAAGACAAAGAAAAGGAGAGAGACCAGAGAAAAGACAGCAAAAGCAAGGATCGTGATGTTGAAAGAGGCAGGGAAGGTGAAAGGGAGAGACGTGATAAAGAAAGGTTACCGGCAGATGATCATGACCGTTCTGATAAGGAAAGGGCTAAACACGATTATGAAAGAGACAGACATGATCGAGACCACCATGACAGGGATAGGCTGGACAGGGAAAGAATAGAACGAGAACGTCTAGACAGAGAAAGATACGAGAGGGATAGGGAAAGATATGAGAGGGAAATGGAAAGATATGAAGCTGATCGAGCATACGAAAGAGACAGAGAAAGGTATTCAGACAGAGACCCACACAGAGAGAGGGACAGAGCCTATGATGACAGGGCCGACAAGGACAGAGATAGACATCACGAGAGGGAGAGGTATAGAGGAGAGGACCGGGAAAGGCACAGAGACGAAGACAGAGATAGATATGAAAGGGAGAGGGACCGACGCAGAGACGACAGCAGAGGAGCAGATGAAGACAGAGATCGACATCGAGACAGACATCGTGATGAAGGCAAGGATGACAGAGAGAGAGCAAGAAGCAAGGACTATGACAGGGAAGATGATCGAGAACGATCAAGAAGAAGTAAAGAAGAAGACAGGAATGCACCGCGAAAGAGTGAAGAACGTCATGAAAGGCACAAGAAAAGAGATAAAGATGTCGACACAGACAAGGAAGAGAGGCTTCGACAGGAACAGATTGGGGATGAGAAGTATAGCGATGAGCGGGAAAGAGAAAAGGAGTCGAAGCATAAACATAAACGAAAGCACAGCGAGAGAAGTCAGGAAAGTGAGCATCGTCACAGTGGAGCTGATGAAAAGGAAAATAAAAAGTCTGAGACTCGTGATAAAGATTCAAAGGGTGATCGTGAAAAGGATGAGGATGTCCTTAAAGATTCCAACAAAGAAGCTGTGGTGAAGAAAGTCAAGAAAAAGAAAAAACAAAAAACAGAGGAAGGAAAGGAGAAGAAGAGCAAGAAACACAAGATCAAAGTAGAGGCAGGAGCTAGCCAGAATTCTCAGGAAGATGTAGAACCTGCTAAGAAAATCAAGAAGGTGGAGAAAGTTAAGAAGGTTAAGAAATCAAAGGAGGTTGATGGTGATGGAGGGGAACAAAAAGTCAAGAAAGTCAAGAAGAAGCCCAAGTCGGTTGTGGTCAGTGAAGACCAAGAGAAAAACTCAGATGTGGCCACCATAAAAAGTCCTTTGAAATCAGCTGTGAATATTGTTGATTATTCAAGCACAAGTTCGACAGGATACAGCCCAAAGACAAAGAGAACAATTGCAATGGACTCTCCCTTACCAAAGGGTTCCAAACTCGAGGGGAGACTTGGTGCTAAAGTTAGTGACAACAGGCGAGTTGTGGTTGCAAGGTCCCCTGACAGAGCTTTGGACAAGTCCCCAACGAGGCACGAAGACGTGAAATCGTACAAGAGAACAGTGAAGCAGCTCGACTCTAAGCCGTTGAAAGTCAAATCTGAGGTGAAAAATGAAGAGAAGCATTTCGATGATGAGACCAAGCCAGTCAAGGAAAAGAAGAAGGCAAAGGTAAAGGTGAAGAAAGAGAAGGAGAAAAGCAAATCCAAGAAACGGAAGAGCAGCGGAGACAAGCAAACTGATGTGAAGAAAATAAAAGTGGAGAAGGAAGAGAGTGATGATGACGACGCCAGGATCAAGAAAGAAAAATCCGAAGAGAAAGCTCCAGATGCCTCGAAATGGGATGACAGTGACATGGAAACGGATGTCAAGAAAGATGCCAAGAAGGAGTCCGTGAAAGCAGAGAGGAATAATGAACCGGAAAAGGAACGTAAAGACCCAGTTGATGAAGAAATGAAAGATGCCACAAAGGACAAAACGCCAGATCAGCAAAATGATGATGCTAAGGAGACCACAGCGAATGAAGCGAAGCCGGTGCAACAGCAAAAGAAGAAGATTCCCCTTGACTTGAGCCTGAGTCTTGATGAGGAGAAGTTCAATCCAGACTATGAGGAAGAACTCGAGGAGATGGACACGCATCACCCAGAGGAGAAGAAGCCCAGGCAGAGTGTCAGCGACGATGTCTCCGATAACTCCACGCAGAGCGAAGAAGAGGACGATGAGGACGATGATGATGAGGAGGAAGACAGGAGTCAATCCCGCAGTCCAGCACCGAGCGATGCCAAGTCAGACAGTCAGAAGAAAGAGAAGAGCCACAAAAAACACAAGAAGCATAAGAAGCACAAAAAGCATAAGAAGAAGAGTAGCAGCAGTAGTAAAAAGGAAGAAGAAGAAGAAAAGAAATCCTCATCACATAAACATAAGCATAAAAAGTCTAAGAAATCAAAGAAAAGTAGTAAACATAAAGACAGTTAGATTGATGTGATATGTGGTGCATTTATTGGGGTTTTTATGTTAGGGTATGACTTTTTGTTTACTATATAAGGATGATTTGAAATTGTACAAAAAAGTTTGGATCAAAATTATGTACAATCTGAAATGATATGATTATTGGGAACAAGTTGTGGTTGAGGGTTTTGAGGAGAAAACATATTTTTAAGAGAAATTCTGAAAATTGATGAGTTGTTATGATTTGTAAATACAAATGCAGATTATTTCAGAAAAACAAAACTTAAAAAAAAAAAGATAGCTTGTTCCACTAACCATAGTACTTCAATCTATCAGGAAATTTCCCTAATCTATCAGCTTATTGTGTGTATGAATTTCATTCTCTGTTGTTATGGATTACAGCCCCCAGCTGAATATTTGATCTAAAATACATACATTTTTAGTCTAACAAAATTTCCTGATGTGTATAAGCTAGCCTTATACAGACACAAGTAAATCATGGCAGATTTCTTTTCAGATAAAAGTAGCGAGATAAAATTTTCCATATAATGCATCTAAAAGAGCATAGTTTTTTAGCTTTTTCATGTTTTGGTTTGGTGCTCGAACGTTTGGATCTACTACTTTTACTTTATATATTTTATTTGATAGCACAAAGGCGTAATTGAAGTATTGACGATTTTGACCCTGTTGTGAAAGTTCTCTTGAGGTTTCTTAAAGTTTAATTCTTTTGTTCAGTTTGTCTTGTTTAATTTGAAAGATATTGAATGTCTTGCTTAGTACAGTGGAAGCTCGTTATAATGATGAGCTTTGTACCGTGTAAATGAGAGGTTTTGTTATATCACAGCTCTGTATAGCAAGGTTCCACTGTAGATATGTAAGCCTTTCAAATCGACCAAGTTTAGTTGGAATCTTGTATAGCAAAGTGTCCATGCTTTCTCATCACGTTTTTTTTTGCTCTGAAAGTATTTTCGTACTGTAAGGAAATTTGCAAGAATGTATTGTGCAATCATGATTTAAGTTATTACCTTTCCATGTTGGATTCTTTGACCAATTTCTATTTACACTGTTAACATGCTTGTTCATTTGTTTTCACTTTGTTTATCTCAAAATTTCAATAAACATGAATTTATTTTTGATTTCAATTAATTTTTTCTTGTGAAGAAACCAGAAGAATGAAATTAGAAGGGGAGAAAAATATCAGATCTATCATTCATACTTATTGGCATAATAATTTTCTATATCGTTTCAGTACACTAGCGTTAGGCATCTGGTATCACTTGCATGTAACTACAGTTTGAGCTACTTATGAATTTGCTTAATGATAATCCAAAATAAAATTGTGATCAAATATTTACAATGGAACTTCAGTATAATGGGGACCTTGAGACTAGGAAATAACATAGTGGAACCTCTTTATACTGAACTTTGTTATAATGAGGTACCTGAGCTATTTCACAGGTCCAGGGGGTGTTTCACAAAGATCCTAAGTTGAACTTAAAAATTATGGAAAGCCATCAGTTTCTTTGAAACATTTTTGTAATAATTCTTCTAAAAGGCATAGAATGTTGATTCAAATCATATACATTTCTATTATTAAAGAGATTTCATGTTCTTGATCAATGATGTAACATTTATGAAAAGTCTAAAATACTTGCATTTTTGCTTTTGAATATGTTTTTATTTCAAGGCTACAAATGGCTTACCATGTGAACCCCCCCCCCCCCCCCGGTTATATTTATGTTATTATTTATAAGCCCTGATACAATAAGATATCTGATAAAAACAAGGTAAATTCAATGGACCTAAGGTGCTCGTTATAATGAGGTTTCACTGTATAATGAGCTCAGACCAGCAAAGTTGCCTTGTTATAAGAGGGTTTTCATGCATCAGTGTTCTTTATAATGAGGTTCTACTCACTGCACAATATATTGTTCAAATATTTACCTGGCATATTGGACTTGCTTCTGATAATAAGCAATAGGGAAATGCAATTTCAAACTGAAATTGCATTGAAAATAATTTGTACACAGAAATTATGTATGCAGTTAATTATTGGTGCAAAATGTGTCCAGCTTTTCATAATCTATGCCTTGTTTGAGACTTTTGGTTGTATATAATCGAGATTTCTTCCAAAGAAACTGTTCTGCTCCGCAAAACATTATTTTTCTTCTAATCAGATAATTTTTGAATTTTGTACTACGTGTCCTGGATTTGTACTATGTACATATGAGAGATATTTGTTCATTCAATGGTAAGAATAAACTTGCTCAAAAAACATGAAATATTACATCACTTTGTCAAATGTCTTTTTTGTACAGTTAAACATTTTCTTAAGGGTACTTCGTTACTTCATTGTCACATGCAAATCATTAGTTGGATAGGCAAATTTATATCAATTGTCTTTACTTGTAAAAATGTCATAGCAAACCGATTAGATTTTGCTTGTACGATCTGAGCAAAAATTAAAAAAGAAAATAGAGCATGTGGTACAGAGAAGTATTACATGTTACAGTACTTTTATATATAACCTTGGATAGCTCAATGTACATTTTTTTTTTTTTTGAATTGCCCAAACTTTTTTTTTTTACCAGGCCATTTTATTTTATGTTCAAATGTATAACAGCTGAGATTTTGCCTTTGTAACAGTTTTGCAAATTGTCCTTTGGCAATGTTACCAAGTATTTTCACATGTAATTAGAAAGACTTGTGAGTTAGGATTAGAATACTGTATATGATGGGGTTAGGCCAACTTTTCTGTAGCAAAAAGTTACTTGGGGTGTTGTCACATATCACTGGATAGTGTATACGGATGCCCGAGGATAGAAATTTGCTTTAAAAAATCCGGGGGGTGTTTCACAAAGATCCTAAGTTGATCTTAGCACTAAAGCTGGTCTTAAATATTATGGAAAGCCATTAGTGTCTTGAAACATTTTTGTAAAAGTTATGTTGAAATGCATAAAATGTTGATTCAAATCATATATATTTTCTAATTATCAGAGAGATTCATAATCTTCACATAAAATTCATGAGATCTCTTTGATAATTAGAAAATATATATGATTTGAACCTAATTTGAATCAACATTTTATGCATTTCAACATAACTTTTACATAACTGTTTCAACACACTAATGGCTTTTCATAATATTTAAGACCATCTTAGTGCTAAGATCAACTTGGGATCTCTGTGAAACACCCCCCTGGTGGTGAAAGTTGTCTCCTTTGCTGACTGCACAAAATTTTCCACCGGATAAAACGACGGACATCACCCGTCAAGGAACGCATTCACCGAACAAGAAAGGGGCAAGAACCCTTGTCATATTATTACGAACGGATTAAAAATGTTGCTCTCCGTCGGGCGGCCGTTTATGCTATCTGGTGATATGTGACGAGGGCATTATACTCTTTAGCATGGGTTTGGGTTTTGATTAGAATTATGGTTTTGGTGAAATGTAACAGATTGTCATTTCTTTTAAAGAAATTGTGCATGACCATGTATGTTTATTGTACTACTGTATGCATCTGTGACTGCATTTTAAAGGATGTCTGTGCGTGATCATGTTTGAGTGCGTGTGTGTGTGTAAGTGTTTAATGGTGCTAGTGTGTTCGTGTTTGAAAGTGTTAATTGGCGCTAGTTTGAAGTCTATGCGCATTGATGTATGATTTGTGCCTGAGATGGTAAGTGTTTCAAGTCAAATAATAGTACTGGGAAACGCCCCACACACAAAAAATGAAAAATATGCTTTCTTCACCTACCACGTGAAAGAATATATCATAACTTAGATGTTAAAGCTAAATTACTGTACTGGGAAACTCTGCACACACAAAAAAGAAGAAATATATGCTCTTAATAACCAACCATGTGGATTTAGGCCAAATTTCAAGGGCGGCCTTTGGATTTCTTCCAATATTTCTGCATTAAACGATACTAAGGTTCTGATTTTACCACACAAGCCCTTTTTTTAATACTTATTCAACAATATTGATCAATTAGTTTCGGTGACCAATATAGATGATTTCGGTAACTTTCCCAATACTGTTATTTGGCTTTCAGATCCTTCTATTTTGTATAAATGTGTGTATGATGTATGAGTGTTGGTAACAGGTTGATAGGATGAGAAAAGATTATTACTCGGCTTGTTGGAAAGGGGGCGTTTCTACATGCCATGGGCCTGCTTTAACAGAAGTATATGTATTTCATTGAAATGAAGTATAGAGAGACATGGAGAGTGGAGGAGGGTGTTAGGGGTGTTGATGAGCCAGTATGCATTTTTTTCTTCATATTTCCATTCTTCCACAAAAAGGGGGGGGGGGGGTGGGGGCATATTGGGGCTGGAGCTCGAGTTCAGGACTCCCTCCCCTCACACACACATACACACAAACTCACAATTGACATTACGGTGGGCAGTTTACATGTATGCAGATTCATGCCGTAGCCTAATCCCATCGTGGGGATTTAAAAGTCAATAAATTTAAAATTGAATTGAAGTGAAGGTATGGTATAGGGGCCAATCCAGTTAGCTGTATATCATGACCACCCCCCCCCCCCCCGCCCCCCCCCCCCCCCCCCCCCCCCCCACATGCGTACATAAATTTACTCGACCATAGAGTTATTTTCCTATATACAGCTTATGCATTGACCCATGGCTGCCCATACCAAGAAGCTATTCTAATACCTCCTTGCCCCTACCCTAACACCCCCCCCCCCCCCCACCCCCAACACACACACACACACACACGCACACCTCTCCCCCTGTCGGAAGATTACGCAATCGGATACTTTTTACGCAATGTGCCTGCTTTGCGCATGCGTAGAAGATTGCCATAATTGATGAGTTGACACCGAAAACTGTGACCACATTTCGATGCGTTTTCTTCTCATTCTATTACCTGAAGGTAAGATGGATATACTATTTATAAAGGTCTAAATCATCGGAAAGTAATTATTACATAAATATTGTTGCAAGAGTTCATTTTTAGTAGATTTTGCTCGGCAAATGCGCTAAGCCCTTAGACATTGATTGTTCAGTCCCACACGTTCAAAGTTTTGTTATCATGTAAGGAACACAATCTGAATTCTGAATAACAACTAAACAAGGCAAAAAGTAGATGCCTTCGAAATGATACGTAAGCACTTGCCTTTTAGAGTGTGATTAGACCTATGCGCAGATGGTGAGAAAGCCCTAAATTATTCAGCTATGATATATAACACAACAGGTATAAATAAGTGCGTGTGCATCCAATTTCAGATCATATTTTTTGTTTGTGACATTGTCATTATTAAACTTTGAAATTGAACATACTTTTTTTTTTTTTAACAGAACTTAAAGTGATCCAGGTAAAGTGTCTAACTCCACGAAAAATAATTGGAGCTTCCTCGTTTCTCTTCTGCCGTGTTGTTTAGCTTATGGTAAGAGAAGAATAAAATAGGGTTAGATTTTTTCAAATGTCCCTTTAGTATGAAGATAATTATCATTATTTGAAAAGCGTTTGTCAAGCTTTTCAAAAAAAGTACACTTGTTTCAGCTGGATACGTCCGAGCGTGGGAAACATTCTCGACCTAGAGAACTTTGATCCAACACGTGCCGGAATTCCAGGAATGTTGTATACCGCATATGTAAACATACACGGGTGCGGATATATCGTCATAGGCTGCCAGTTATAACTGTTGCAATTCTACGACAAGCCATCAGTATTCGGTTATAAAATATGAACTCAATATTCGTTTTTTTCACTAGGTAAACAGTGTTCGTTTTCCTTCAAACTTTCACAAATCTTTCAATTGTATTTTACAATGATATTGATATAGGATTGAAGTCTCAAATGTCATTTTGTGCAATATCTGACACTTTACCTGGATCACTTTAAACTTTAAGTGATCAACTAACTTTGTTTAATTCAACCAAAATCGCCTGGAGCATCTGTACCTTTTTGTTTGACTTGTTTTTAAGGTAACAGAAGAATTTATAAAATGGCACCATTATGATGAAAATATATGAATTGAAAAGCGTTCTAATTCTGAAGATAAACGCTAACCGAATCACACACAGGTACATTACAATAGCGTTGTGCGGAGATCAACCTCATCCGTCTGCTGCACTATGCAGCTCAACAACATTTTTCGTTGGCCGATTCCTCCCTCCATTTACCAGCAAATGCAAAAAAAAATTTGTTTATGTGATCCACAATTCATATACTTTGATAATAATTACCAACTCTGTTGTTTTGAAGACCGCAAAGGCCAAAGTGTAGAAAAAAAATGATTATTTCCTGTCCGTTTTCCTCACAGCGTTCAACTGTTGAATGGTACAGTGTACGAATGGGTGGTATGTAATGCTGTAACCGATCATCGGATCGGCATGCCGATCACGATCCGATCATACATGATCCGACCGTTTTTGCCGATTTCCGATCATGCAGAAAATATCGGAAGATCGGATCGGCAAAAAAAAAAAAAAAAAAAAAAAAAAAAAAAAAAAAAAAAAAATCGTTTTTTTTTTCTTTGGAAAATGATCCCAAAAAACATATTTTGGGAATATAAATGAATACCAAAGCAACATATATCCATATGAATAAGCCCAAGGTAATCTTGTATGGGTATGCTTTCATTTAAAACTGATTACCTCTCCTTTTACAAAATTACTCGCTCCGATTCTGAGCTTAGTCCCATGTGATTCTGAAAGGTTACGCCAAAGAAGGACATTTTTTTTTTTTTTTTTTTTTTTTTTTTATCCGATCCGATCTGCGATCCGATTTCGATGATCAATAAAATTTTGCCGATCCGATCAATCGATCCGATCATCAAGGTCAGTTACAGCACTAGTGGTATGCTGATCTCCTGCGTATTAGCGTATAATGCGTGTAAATGGTCCAGCTGACTGGACCATATTTACTTAGTAGATGTGATCCGAATGTAAAAATGAGTGGGTAGTTGTGATAAAATCTTTTCACTTTTTCACTGGGTAAATGATGCTTTAACTTTGAAACTATTAAATAATGATCATATTTATGATTGATTCTCAAAAAATCCTTCTGGAAAAAAGTTATGAACTTGTGGATGACTTTTAATATCTGGACTGAATTTGCATTTGAGCTTGGAAATAAAAAAGCATTTGAATATGAAAAATATGAATTTATAGTTTTCACAAAATTTCATTTTTTGTGCCAACATAAAAAACACATGAACAATTAACAAACAAGTTCACTTTGTACCTGAGCTGAGCTGGGTGCTGGGCATTTGAAATGTAAAGAATTTGAGGTTCATAAATGCCCAAATTGATTCCAAGACTGAAACATTGATTTAACCAAATGTTTGTAATAGTGCTCCCTACAAAGTTTACATTATTACACATGGTGGCCCTACTGTTTGGGCAACTTGCAAATTAGTTTGAAACTTGTCAAGTTTCCAACTTAAATCGGGTGAGGTGGCTCGAAGCTAAAAATACGTAGCCCAAACAAAGAAAAAACCTTACAAAATACAGTCGTAATTGGTTGCTCAACCAGGCAAGTAAAATTTGACACTTCATTATACTTTGTTGGCCTGCAATTTTAGTGTCCATGGGCGCTGAGCCTATCTGGCCAGTGCAGTGCTTTCTGAGCCCTGTCTCAAATAACCCTTGCAATGCAGGTCAAGTGGCCTACTGCATAAGGTCACATATCAGTTTCATGATAATATGGGGTTATATGTTTTTAACCGAAGTAGAGTCTATATTCTGTTATTTACATGATTGAGTCATTAGACCCCTTGTCACCTAGATATATCTTTGTTAATTATGACAATTGTTTCTTCTTTTTTGAATGTTCAACAGATAAAAAGATATGTTGCTTACACCGCCGTGCCTGCGGACTGGCTTGTCCAGGACCATGAACCCCTGCAGCCAGAGCGCTAGCCTTCTGACCAGACTCTGTACAAACGCACCCACAACAATATCTAAGCAGACTCTACATTCATGTAGGCCTTGTAAGGCACCACTGAATACCCCCAGGAATTCACAAAGAGCTACAAAGCATGTCAGTCACCTTTATTTGCAACCGATGAAGACCAAGTACCCTGCAACTTCAAGAAACTGTCTAATGAGGACCCTCCCAGCTGTTTTACCTAGAAAAGCCTGTCAGCAGAGTCTACTACAACAAACCGTGCAAGGTAGACGGGGCAACTTGCGTGCAACATCCCTCAGAGGTCATTCATGGACACAATCGAACCCACCTTCCTCCGCTCAGCTCTCGAGGAGGTTCATTTATGTGCAATCGGTGAATGGAGGCAGCCCTCTGACATCAGGAGTGTCCAAAAGATTTTTAAGTAGCGTCGCTTCAGGACTGTCGTATAGATGTATGAGCAATGTTTCCACACCACAAGTATTGCATAGGGGTATGAGTACGACGAGGAGTGGACGGCAGAATGCTTGGCAACATAGGAACAAGTCTGTAATGCTCTACGTCGTCGCTGGAGCCGTTCTGGTCGTTGGATTCTCCTACGCAGCCGTCCCCCTCTACACAGTCTTCTGTCAGGTAAAGCAAGCCTCCACACTAACTTTTTCTGTACTGGACTGTTTGGGCAAGTAGGATCATACATGTTTAAATTGTACTTGCCCCAACAGAAAATTGACATGTCCACAAACTTCTGAATGATATTTATGTGCAAGACATTACATTATTCACTTGTAGTTAAATAATAATTCAGTTGCCTGATCGGGCAACCTTGAACTAGAGTGTCAAGCCCTGGATAAAGTGAAATTTTACCCTCAAGCTAAAGTACACCCTAAAAGAATACATAATTGGTCTCCACTGACAGGTTCAATTTACTAGGGATATAAGATTAGTCATTTTCTATTAGGTAGAATTTTTCATATTTGTCCCCCTTCATTATATATGAATTTATAAGCGTTAAACTTTAACCCAAATATCAGTTAATGAAGATTCTACTCAAGTCGAAAGCTTAGGCTCATAATTATACTTAAGTAGATATAAGCAATTTTTAGCACACATAGCTACATTACAGTGTGTGCGCAGTTCAAAAATCTCCCGCTTGCTGCACTATCCAACGCAAAATATTTTTGCTGGACTATTTATTCCTTCATTTACCAGCAAATGCAAAAAAAAAAATTTGTTAATGTGATCCACAATTCATATAATTGGATAATTATTACCAACTCTGTTGTCTTTGTCGAGCCTACCAAGGTGGAGGGAGACTAAGGGATCCAAATTGTGTCCGTCTGTCCTCTGTCCGTCCCCGTTCGTGACGCTTACAAAAATTTGATAACTTTCCAAACCTGCATCTGTTTGTAACCAAACTTGATTGGTAGATGCCCTATATTGGACTCCATGATATTCTGGGGTCAAAGGTCACATAAGTAGGTCAAAGGTCAAAAGTGAAAGTTTACCTGCAAGACTCTAATAGGGTTGATAACTTTCCAACCCTGCATCTGTTTGTAACCAAACTTGATTGGTAGATGGTTTGTTGCATGAATGCGCGCAAGTGGGCAAACACATTATAGCTATCGCCTTGTGTTATTTTCAAGTCTATTTTTATGTAGCGAGGCTTCCAAAAACACTGCGTACCAACTGTTGAACAGAAATTGGATATTGCACAATAGTAAACTGTACAAAAGTCTGTTGCTTAGCTACCCATTTATTTACGTAAATAGCGTGTAAATGGTCCAGCTGACTAAACCATTTACTTTAGTAGATGGGGTTTTAGCAGTCTTTTTCTTAACTTTTTCCATTTCATTTCAGGCTACAGGTTTGGGAGGCCAGGCAACGGCAGGCCATGATACAGAGAAGGTAGAGTTTATGGTCTCTGCGCCGGAGAGGGAGCTGACGATACGATTCAACGCTGACACAGCGGCCAGCATGAGATGGAACTTCCGGCCGCAGCAGTCGGAAGTCAAGGTAATCATGTGATTTTACAAGGCTGGAATGCTAAAAATATTTTAGAGGTCAGTTTATTGAAGAATTTAATGTTCTAGAGACAATGGCTGCTGTGTAGGAGAGGGAGCTGTTGATACAATTCAACAGTGAAACAGTGGCCAGCATGAGATGGAACTACTGACCACAGCAGACAGATTCTTTATATCAGTGGTTTTAGGGCCAATATATATATATAATTGTACCAAAAATCTGCTATAATCTATATATGATTTCCTTTTTATGTCTTGTCACATTATGTAGGTCCTGCCGGGAGAAACGGCCCTTGCTTTCTACTCTGCCATGAACCCTACGGACAAACCCATCGTTGGAATTTCCACCTACAACGTGGTCCCCTTCGAGGCAGGTCAATACTTCAACAAGATCCAGTGCTTCTGTTTTGAGGAACAAAGGCTTAATCCACACGAACAGGTAACTGAGAAAGTATCGGCTTGGATGTTTGTCAGTTATAATTGCACACAAACTGTAGGTTTCAGATTCAGATTATAGATTTCTCCACCTACAATGTGGTTCCATTCGGGGCAGGTCAATACTTCAACAATATCCAGTGCTTCTGCTTTGAGGAACAAAGGCCAAATCCCCACGAACAGGTAAATGGTCTAGTGGTTTGGAGTGAGAGTGCACAAACAGTGGGTTCTAGAGTCAAATTACATTATATTTGTATCATGTGTTGGTCGTCTCAATTTAACTTCAATGTGGTTCTATTTGAGGCTGGGGGGGCTCCAGTGAGATCAGTACATCTGCTCGAAGAAAAAATTCTAAATTCACATGAACAATTAAAGGAACTACAGCGTCTAGATGGCCTAATTTTCACAATTGGGCTCTCTATACATAATTTTTCCTCAAGAAAAAAAATTTGGCAGTCATTTCCCATGAAATCAATACATTTGTGGGTAATTAGTAAATATCTAATTGTCCTGGGAACGCCCCTTTTAAATCGCCAAAATGTGACATCATCTAAAGAACGGACTAATGAACTAAATTCTGTAGATGACGTAAGCCAATGAATTGTAAATCACATGTCAATCACGCTGCCGATTCTGGACCCTAAATGTGGGTGGGGCGTAAACTGGCTGCTAAGTGAAATTTGGCATCAGAAAATTAGTCTGAAATCACTACTGTGTTTATTTTCATGGAATTTTTTTCGGCAGACCTATTTTACAAGTCATCAACTATGGAATAAGTGCCAAAGAACGTTGTATTCTTTAGGTCCTTTAAAAAGTTTCCAGAGTGGTTTGTAGTGATGGTTTACAAACAGTGAGTTCTGGAATAACAGGAGAAATAAGAAATAGTTCTTATAATATTTCATTGTGGTCAGTTTCTTTTTCTGAAAATAATATTTTTAATCGTTCAGGTCCTTGCCCCATTTGCGAATTACATATTTATCTTGGGAGCAAAAACTTCTGAAATAATTTATATAGCCCATCTTATCTAGAATTCCAATTCTAATTTTGATCTCTAAACACTTTCTTTTTCAAAGATCAAGTTAGATTTTTTGTTTGCCTTTGTAAATATCCCTTTTATAATTCTACATATGTTTTTATGGTCATTATTTCTCTCCTTTTTTTTGTCCTTGCAGGTTGATATGCCGGTGTTCTTCTACATCGATCCCGAGTTTGTTGATGACCCGAAGATGGAGAAGGTCACTAACATCACGCTCTCATACACGTTCTTTGAATCCAAGGAAGGGTTGGAGCTACCAGACCCTATGTCAAGATGATCAAATGTAGAATATTAGTATTTGTATATCTTTGAATATAAGATGTAGTTCAAAATCTTTCCTTCAAGTTCTTTGAATCAAAGAAAGGCTGAGATCTGGCAGATTCAATTTTGAGGTGATATAATAACTTTTGGTCAATTTCTTATGAATACACTAATGAGGTCCCCTTCCTCTATCCCTCCAAAACGTTCTTTGAATCCAGGGAAGGGCTGGAGCTACCAGACCCAATGTCAAGATGATAGGATAACCTGTGGCAAATCATTTATATTTTAGATTACACTATATTTGATTTAAAGGCCTTATTATTCAAGGCTGAGATCTGGCAGATCCAATGTTAAGGGGATAATGACCCTATAATAGAGAAGCTCTCCTACACGTTCTTTGAATCCAAGGAAGGGTTGGAGCTATCAGACCCAATGTCAAGATGATAGAATAATTATGTGGTAGATTTCTTATTAATGCTCTATCGTAAAATTCAAGGAAGTTCTCTCTCTCTCTCTCCTACACATTCTTTGAATTGGAGGAAGGGTTCGTACTACCAGACCTGATTTTAAGATGATAGAATAACTGTATAAGTAGAAGGATTTCAAATCTTTGAAAGACTATGTACAGTCGAAACATGTCTATACTGTCCACCCATCCTAAAACAAGAAAAGTTGCCACTGTAGATAGGTGACCTTTATAGACAGATTCCATTGCTTTGTTTTTATCGGCAGGGGATCTTTTTTGGTGGCCATTACAGACAGGTTGGCTGCTATAGACAGGTGGCTGCTAAGATAGGTTTGACTCTTGTCCTGCTTGATGTGAATCGAAATATGGGTTAGGTTTACCAGACCCAGACCGAGCATGGTGACTTGGCGGTTAGAGTGTCTGCTTCATGCACGGGAGGTCCCGGGTTCGAACCCAGACCGGGTCATACCAAAGACTATTTAAATGGTACCTTCTGCATTCTAGCCAGGCGCTCGGCAGTTATAGAATGGAGAAGGGAGAGTTAATCGCACGAGTTACCAGAGGACTGGACCCCTTCTGTAGTTTTTCGCTACATTTAGTAGACGTGTGGCCTAGGGCTAATGAATCGGAGATAGGCGCCGCCTTATTGGCACAGGAAGGACATTAACTTAACTTTTACCAGACCCAGTGTTGAAATGATAGAATAACTTGTGTTAGTATATAAATCTCTTTAATAACACTATTTTTGAATTCAAGACCATAGAACTCACTCTCTCCTAAATATTCTTCGAATCAAAGAAAAGCTGTGATCTACCTTTCCTAACAGGTGATGAAATAACTTGATGTAGAGTTCGAATTAATACTTATGAATTTAAGAAATTAAGTTCTCTCATACTGAAGAGGACTTTGCTATGAAGATTATTATACCAACATTTGATGGTCACCAATGGTTATTAACGATGTGATGAAGTTAATACAGGGGTCTCTTAAATAGGTAGGCATTTGCAGAGCAGGAATTGAACAGGATTGCCCATAAAGAACATTTTCTGAAGAAATATAAGAAGTCTGTGGCCAAACCCCACCCATTGGGCCATTTTACAGGAGTACCCCCTATAAATGCTACTCCATTATGTGGAGACTTCTGCACTAGCATTGTCCCAATGTTGCATCCACTGTTATCTGGAGACTTGATAACTACAGTAAAAGGTATGTTTTTATCACCTGACTTAGTAAAATCATGGAATGTTCCCCTCGGGATTTGAAATGCTATTTCGTGAAGAAAATAAGTCCCTCGACTACGTCTCGGGACTTATTTACTCTTCCCTCAATAGCATTTAAAATCCCTCGGAGTGGAACATTCCGTGCTTTTCCCTCCACTCCACCACTAGTTAACAACTGTATAATGTCGCCCTCTCTTGCTTGTATTGCTAGAGGGTGCTTGGGTAAACCAACACTACTACCGTCACTTCTACTATCACCTTTAATGGATTGCTTTCACAATCTCTGCATCTCTTAAGCCCACCGCACTCTATACAATCTGATTCCGGTCTGGCAAACAATTGCGTTCTATGGGACACCTTTGAAAATCAGCTTTTTCATTATGGGCCATCCCATCACTCTGTGGAAATTAATACATAAAACAAATGGAAAATTAAAAAATCTGAACTTACGCAAGAAGTGGTAATTAAAGCATGTAGTTTAGTACAGATCCTTTAATGTTTGTCGGATCGGATTGCATAGGATTGTGTGATGGGCTTTAGAGTGGAGGTAAATCACCCATATCTACTTGTTTAAGCCAGTAATGGTGGAATTATGATTTAATGATTTCCAAAGAACCACTGGACGAAGAGGAATTGGATGACGATGATAAAGGGCGCTTCCTGACGTATATAAACATAATTGATTGAGCATGTCTATTATGAACAAATAACCCAACTAACCAACCTGAATTAGTTATATTCTGTTTATCAAGGGTTGCAAAATAGTTCAAGATCCAATACAAGTTTTACTTTGGGACGGAAAATAATGCAAATTGTTTACAAGTTTAGTATTTTAGTGTTCTTTAGAACTGTGTGCACTTTTCTGTTTGATAATAGAGTCATATGATTAATCGCTAATAGTCGCCCGATAAACAAATACATTTATGTGAATTATTATGTATGAACAAGTTTTAACATTTGTATTGAAACATTACAAATGATATGAATTTTATGATTTAATTTTGTTTAATAGAAATGCATTATATTTTGCAAGAGAAGATATAAGAAAATGCTTTCTTTTTCATCACTAGTTATAATGAAATTTTCAAAGAGATTGATTATTTGAAAATAAACTATTCTTAATATTTTCAAAACTTGTGTTAAATTCTTTTATTTCAGTAGATGTCATATGTTGTAAATTGATGACGTGCATCTGTCAACGTTGAATGTATGTCCGAGTGTAGTTGTGACTGTTGCTGTCTTGGTTCATACATTGTGTATGAAATGATGATAATGTATTTACAAATTAAAATATGTTTTTTTTTTTTTTTTGCTAAAACCTAAAATCCATGTAGCCCCAGTATATTTAGGCAGTTAAAGGGACTAACTAACATTGTCCAAATCCTCAAAATTAATTTTTCATTCTAGCGGTTCCCTCATACCTTGTTGTATTCGTATTAACAATAAAATCATGGGACAGGTTTCGGTTTTTCAAATTTTCCTTTCGTTACAAAGATATGTACGATCGAAGTATTCAGATAAGAAAAACTCCGGGCGAGTTTTTCTTCTGTGTACAAAGTGAGTGCAGTGAGTTATTGAATATCACTTCGCATTTTCGCTCATTACTTGGCCATGCAATGTCCATTTGACTTGAAATTTGCACACAATACACTGTGGACATATGATATAACAATAATATACATTGCATCTACCATTCATCACTTTTTGCACATGTCAACAAAGTTACTAGATCCCTTTAAAAATCATAAGTTACATGAATCTTAGTATATCAAAACTGGAAAGAAAAGGGACTACATTTATGCCCATGAATTCTGTAAAAATCTTGTGCTAATTATGTATTATAACCGTCATAACATTTTCACACACTCGCACACAAAAAAACAAACACACACACACATACACAACACACAACGCATATGCAGACACACACGCAATCATACACATCACGCACACGCACACACACACACACACACACACACATTCTTGTAAGGGCCTTCAAACGGGGACATGGTCGGGCATTGGTAAATAAACCTTCAATCGGGGATATGCCCATTTATTGTGTATGTCCCCGGTTTGATGGTACGCAAACAGGTTGACATGCCCCATTGCCCATAACACATACACACTCTAACTCAGACACGTATACACAAATTCTTCAAACACCCCAAACGGTAAAATGGGCTAATAAGGGATGTCTTTCAAAAATCAAATTAACATACAGTACAGCCCATAAGACGATACCTGAAGCACTATACGGGGCTGTTCGGAAAACGAGGTGACAGGAAAAGCACTATGTTCTGAGGGTCGTAGACCCGAAGAACATAGTGCTTTTTCTGTCACCGAGGAATCAATAATTTCACTAGTGGCTCGAAATAGTGCATGATATATTTGTTTTATATCCTTCGCATAATCATAATAATCGCAAAAGTAAATGATTTCAATTAAATTAAAGAAAAATATAAAGAAAAACAAAACATTGATCATGGAACCCTCACTGCACAGACTATGTTCTGTTTGTGACACTGACCCCCTTTGCGCAATAGTCCTAGCGCAGAGCGCGTATTGCGCTATCTTTCCATTCATGGTTACGCGCATTAACAACTAATGCGCACCCAAATGCAAAACGCGCGCATCAAAGTGAATAATTAACCTGCTTTAAATAATACACACGTGTAATTGTATGGAGAAAATAATTATTCGTACATTACACATACAGCTAGTGCAGTGCACACCGCGGCCGATTGTTAAATGACGAATTAGTGTTACGACCACAGAAGGACAACGATGCACTATGTGCACCATTGTCGTAATTTTAAAATTCGAATACCGCTACGTTATACATGAAATGCATCTCTAGAATATTCTTTTGAACTTATTGAGATTCACGGGTGAAAATGTGCTGTATTTCTTTTTAAATAACTCTTTGAGAAATCTCGTCGAGCATCTTTCGCAAGCTAAAACAATACCTCTGCTCGCAGGGAAGATTTATAACACGCATCTCTATGGGCTCAATATGATCACCCGGCGTCTATGACGTCATTCATGGAATAGCATTTACTATTCCATGAATGACGTCACGCATAGCACATTTTTCTCCATGGGCATAACTATGTTTGGTCACATGACGCTATGTAGACCAATCACTGAACAGGATTTCATTCATGTAGGATATAATGTAGAATATTCTTGTGTATCCCCGATTGAAGGCCCATACAAGAACACACACACACACACACACACGCACACACACACACACACACACACACACACACACACACACACACACACACAAACACGCACACATAAATACAGACAACGTTACTAGATGCCTTTTATGTGTTTAGGTACATAAACTAAAATTGAATGCAGTGATGTCATAACTATATTGTTTTATTTCAGCCGTAAACAAATGTATACTTTTCTTCAACGTAACTACGATGCTAACACATTTGTAACAAACTTGGCAGAAATGCATTCCTTAAAATGCTTGTGCAGCTTCTCTTGGCAGCTTGGTTATGAAAACCAAGGTTGAAATGCTCCGAGCGCTTCGAGACTAATTCGGTGATAAAGCGCTATCCAAATGTACAATTATTATTATCATTAATTTTGTATTATATTCACTAGAATAAAGCAAACTTGATATAAAAGTGGTTCCATGGCATATGTTTCAGAGATATCAGCTCCTAAATTTTAAATTATCTAAAACTGGCGACAATTTTCCGTCTTTAAAAGAACATGATACGTTTCCTAATGATCAACGAGTCAATGAAAGTAAATTATAACATTATCATAATTTTGGAAGAAAGTGCAATATCAATGTCTAAATAATCCATTATACAGACAACAGCTAGGGAAGCATGCGGAATTGTATTGCTAGGTCAACTTGTCTAATTCTTGACAAGTATTCATGGATAGCTTATTCCCAATTTGTGTAGTAAAATTTAGACCGATAAATCAGTCCTTCTCCTCGTTTGTTGTTTCAGTCACCATAGTATGACGTCATAATATTAAAGGACCCCTCCAAAACGAGATGGAATTTTCTGTCTAAGTGAAAATAAGCTTGGTAATAATAAAAAATAAATTAAAATATATAAAAACAAATATTCAATGATGGAAACATGCAAGAATAGATCGAATTTGTAATTTTCAGATGTAATCAAAAATTATGTACAAAATTATAACCTTCACTTTTTCCTCCAAAATTGCCCCTCCATAATTTATGAAAATGAGTCCAAAAAGGAGCAAAGTTTTGTTAATTTTGAAATGTTTTGCTGTTTTCTTTATAGTTCCTAAATCTTAATGATTATAACCAAAGAGCGTCTCTGTACAATTCATTCAAAGTGTGTTATGTTTTGTCCATTAATTTATACACATAATAATGATAAACATATACACGTACACATAATAGTCACATATCAATAAAGTGGATTGCATGTATTTAGCATAGCGCCGCTAAATACATAAATTATGTTCCATAACGCTTTACACTATTATTACCCCGGTCATAGGATACAATGCAAGCCAGCATATTGTGTGCACCATCTCCACTCCCTGGGGAGCATTCCTTCCAAGCGGCTCAGGGGCATAGAGAAGATCATTCCCATAAAGGCTTTCACCTCCTACCGGTCCCCATTTATACACCTGGGTAGAGAGCAGCAATTATGGATAAATTGTCTTGCTGAAGGACAAACGCGGTGGGCAGGGTTCGAACTCGGGATCTCACGATTGGAAAGCGCGCGCTCTACCAATCTTGCCACACCACGTCCACAAAGTTTCAGTTTCATTGGCGTACGGGCTCATTTTTGCCGTGGGCTATTGTCTGATGCCCAAATACCATCCTTTAGCGTCCCGTTTCTCAACCGACCAGTAAACCAACAAAATTAAAAAGGTCCCTACAACTTAGCTGTCCGAAAATCATCGTAAGATTTTCCCCCGAATATGGCCCGGGATTGCCAGGATTATGATATCAGCTTGCCCGAATATACGATATTATGATATTGACCAAAATGTAGATTGTTTTGCTCGAATTTGAGGTGCTTTTTTGCCCGAACAATCGGATGAGAGGGGGGGGGGGGGTTGTAGCCCTGTAGCACCCCCCCCCCCCACCCCCTCGCATCGTACACCTATACAGGGGTCGACCAATGGCCTCTGTGTATTTCCCATGAAACTCGGGCCATTTATAGTTCTCATAAGCCTTGTTTCTCATGTCGCTTTGTTCGGACTCTGCAACTAGAACACTATAGTTGTTGGTCTCATTCCGATTGTGTTATTCAAAATGTGTATTATTGTTCGGATTCACTTCGTCAAATATCTCGGGTTTAAAGTAACAATCGATCCGGTTATCACTTCTCTGGTCATTTACGTATTTCTCGGTATCAGACGAATTTATAAAATTCGTCTATGAAAACAACATTCATATAAATTATTGTACAATGTACTCTATAATTTGTCCACTGATTTTTCCTTGTCTTATTCCGATAAAACTCGTACTATCTTGTTTGTTAATAATTATGTGCTGTATCCCGATGATTCTAGTCACAATCCGTCCCCATCTTGTTCATGCGTTCCCTATTCCGAGTTGATTGTGTTCGGGCTCACTTCGTAGTAACTCGGTCCATTCGCTGCAGCATGACCTATTCGGGTGTCACTGCTCGATTCAAGTTCGTAATATTTCGGAGCATCGGCAATGCTCGGATCAAGCTCGTAATATTGCGGGGCATTGGCGATGCTCGGACCAAGCTCGTAGTATTTCGGTCCCCGAATACCGTCCTCCGGGATACCATCAGACGTTTTATAAAGCACGTTGTCAATCAATGCACCTTCTCCGGCAGTAGAGTCAATATTGTTTGGTCGATGGAGAACGTTACCTGTGGGCAGTTCAGTGTTCGATGGTCTATACAGCACGTTATCTATTAAAACACCCTCTTCGGCAGTGATTTGGTCATTTTGTCTTTTATCCGGCAGATTCGGCTCAAGTTCGTATTCATTCGGTAAGCACTCGCCGCCAGTCGATGGTTTGTAAAGAACGTTGTCGATCAATTCTCCTTCCCTCGGTTCTCTTCCCAAAGTTTGTTCTTCGTGAAAATTTGGATTTACTTTTGCGTTATCGGATGACCTATACAAAATATTATCAACGAAACCCGAAACATTTCCGTCGAAGCTTCGGTCAACATTCGTCGCATCTTCGGACAACTTCGGACCCACCTCGTAGTAGCTCGGCGCCTGATTGTCTGGAATGTTGTGCATTCCGTAACTCTGATTGTTGAATCGCTCTCTGTCCTTCAGCGGCCCATCGGGTGATCCGGATTTGGACCTATTTTTAAAGTAAGACATTTTTAAGATAATTATGAGATATTATATCTTGCAAATTGTGACAAAATTAAGAACTGACTACTTATGATCAATCAGCTGCTACTTAAACCGTTCTGGATGTGTGCATAAAGAGTTGCGATTTATCGTAAGTCAGAAAACCCGTCTAAATGCGCAAATCCGATTGGCTCAAAATCGTGTATTTTCTGACCTTCGCGTAATTGCAACTTTTTGTTGCAACCCGCCAGGACTGACTGATTTTGCTTTAAAAATGTGAATTCTCCATAAACCCAAGCCCGAGTATTTCCGGAACCAGTCCTTTGCGGGAAAAGTAGGCTTAGAGTGATGAAGATATTGGTGATGTTATTAGTGTAGTGTTTTTAAAATACCAACACCAGCCTTTCATACTTCATATTTAAAATCAGTCCATGGTCCTGTTTTTGAGAGTATATTGTCTACGAGCAGATTGTATATAAGTCCATTGTGCATGTATTTCTTTTGCATATCAAACCGTTTTTGTATGTTTACAGTTTTAATTTCTGATCTTTGTAGACAGGTGATATTTATGTGGCCGCTAATGCTGTTTAAGGGTAAGTATATATTAATACATTGTATTAACTTACTGTTCTTGTTTTCTTCTTCTTCTCCGGTATATCAGTAGGATGATCAGAACTATGCAAACGAGTGCAACGACGCCAATCGATATCAGCGCGATCGTAACTGAAAGAAGAAAGAAGATTGGAAGTCAGACAAATTCACTCTGGATTTAAGACAAAACATTATAACATTTTATTTGAAGATGACATGAGTATAGAGTGCTTCTGAATTCAAGCAAACGTCTCTACATTTTTACATGGAAATAGCACCACTGTAAAACTATTTCTTGGAAGTTCTGAGAGAAATTTACCATCAGCAACAAAAAATAAGAAATAGGCGCCTAAGTGTAATTTCATCTACGAAAGCTATGGCGAGTTGCTCGTCAATGATGTTGCTTTGGGCGGCAATTTATAAACGACCGCTCATTACTGCATAATGTTTAAATATACATAACTTTCATGTTTTTTTTGTATGGCGTTGATACAATTGTCATCAATCAATCTCCTTATTCTGTCAGCCATTTAATCAATCTGGCCTGAAATTCCACTTTCAATAAAAATGTTGATCATCAATTACTCTTCTATGTTTGAAGGAATTATGATCATATTGATTGGTGGCGTAGCGACGGGGGGCACGGGGGGGGGGGGGGGGGGGCACGTGCCCCCCCCCCCCCAAAAAAAAATTGTTTTGAAAAAACAATAGAAAACATAAGGGGGCATTTTTTGTAAAAAACAAAGAAATACATAAGGTGTGCCCCCCCCCCCCAATAATTGTGCGTGCCCCCCAATCAGTCCGACCACGCTACGCCACTGACATTGATGCACGAGAAGTTTGGTTTCAAAATCGTTTGGTTTCAAAATCGCACCGATCCAAACATCGGTCTCGGTCATCGCTTACACAACTAAACCAGTGGTCTCGGCCTTGGCGGCGATCACCCTCTCGCCCCCAACCTTCGGCTTACAAGATTAACCAGTGGTCTCGGTCTCAGCCACGATTGGTCTCGACAACGATCACCCCCCCCCCCTTCCGCTTACACATATCAAGCAGTGGTATCAGTCTCGGTAATGATCACCCCCCCCCCCCCCCCCCCCCCCCCCACACACACACACTCCTGCTTACCTTGCTCAACCCAGTGGTCTCGGTATCGACAACGATCAATCACCACTTTTGTAAATTACGTACCGTAACCCCCTTGAAAAAAACTGGCTATACGGGTCTGCCCTAAGCCTCATCCTAATCCCAAGCATTTGGATTATGATACTGCTGGTAGTATAGGATTTCCCGCCCATTTTCAAACTTTTGTCATTAAATTCTATAAATGTGTACTTCAATTCTGTCTCGAGAAACCTGAAAGGTGCCAATGCTAATTTAAATTTCGTCTTTAGTCGATCAATTTAAAACAAAACGTCCACTTGATTTAGTCATTTGTCACACATTATCGTCCATTACAATTCAAATTTGTCGGTCACAGATGTGTTCAGCAACTGGGACCGCCGAATATGAATTGTAATTATTGACAAAAATGTGTGCCGAACGACTACATTGAATTGACTTTTTGTTACATTGATCGTCCAACGACGAAATTGAATTTGGCATTGGCATATATTAGGCACCGCGGGACAAAATTGAAGTAAAAATGTATGAAATTGAATGACAAAAGTTTGAAAATGGACGTGAAATCTTATATAGTAGACGAATCAGGTGCAGACCAAGCGACAGTGCCTACCTGTCATGCTTCCGCTGCTTCTGGCACCTCCATCTGGCATGCCTGGAGTCCTCGGGGTAGGACTAGTCGATCCTCCTCCAGCGCCACCGCTCGCATCCATGGTTACCAAGGTGACATTAATGCCACGATCCGCTGTAGTTGCTTCGATGACTTGAACAAAATATGGTTGAGAGTGTATTTAATTAACAGGTTTGGTTGTATTCGTCATGTTTGCATCATTGTAATGATGTTTCGGCGGATGGACCTTGCTGCATCAGATCTGAATAAAGGTTCGATTTTATATTAGCGACTATATATGATACAATATTATTACCCCAGTCATGGGAAACAATGCCAGCCCGCACACATCGTGCGCACCCTCTTCACTCCCTGGGAAGCATTCCTTCCAAGCGGCACATGGGCATTGAGACGAGCATTAACATAAAAGCGTTCACCTCCTACCGGGTCCCTTTTTATATACCTGGATAGAGAGCAGCAAGTGGATTCAATGTCTTGTTGAAGGACAAACGAAACGGTTTACAAAACGATACGATACGGTTTTCGATGATATGTACATTATTATTGTAGTATATTTATGGGTCTTAACATTTTGCATGATCCTTCGAATTCCTTCATCACTATTACCCACCTCCTATTAAACATGTTAAAGGGATCTAGTAACTTTGTTGACATGTGCAAAAAGTGATGAATGGTTGATGAAATGTGTATTCTGTGACTTGATATGGACACTGAGTTGTGTGTGAAAATGTAATGGTAAATTAATATTATATTATACGACCGAACAATGAACGAAATGCAAATTGATATTCACTAACTCATTGCTCTGACCTTGTTAATGTTTACAATTATCCAGCAGACAATAATAAATCTGAACACTTTAATCATAAATATCTTTATAAGGGAAGAGAAATTTGAAAAACCACTTGAGGTCCAAGTATGTTTTGAGGATTTTGACAATGTTACTAGATCCTTTTAACAGGGCACACGTCGTGTTTGGTTAGATCATTTGGTTTTACAAAGGGCGGAATAGAACTATAATCGCAATCTCATTGAAATACTATGATTCTGATTGCTTAGAATTACATTTGCTTTGTGATACTATTGGGATAGAAATTTAGACTTTCATATTTATTATGGAATTATTTCTACGCCTCCGTTAAGAATACATTATACTTCACAATATATTGCACGATTGATAAAAATTGGGTTGTTTTCATTAATATTTGTATAATATTCTAAAAATGAATTAATGGAATTAAACTAATTTCTTTTAAAAAGTAATACAAATATTACGTACATTTACAAAAAGGAAGAGTTCCGTTCCAGTCGCACGTGACAGGCTGTCCCATATGCAAACTGCAATTACACTGTAAACCCGGATCGCCAATCAACTCGAACCCATCAGAGCATTGCGCGTTGATGACGTCACCGTAGCGGAGCGCGTCTGTAGGCCTATATGCCGAGGAGAAGATGTCGCTTCGCACCGTTAAATTCGGGTCTTGAGGTAACTTGCAGAAACCAGTAGTTACTATAAACACAAAAATGCCAAATACATGAGATGATGTAAGTGAGTTAAACAAAGACGTTACCACATGACAGCTTTGTACCACGAGACTTGGATCAACTGGTATTAATTTGGTGTTGGTATTAAACACCGATTGTAGGCTATAAAGATATGAGAAGATGTTTTAAGCGGGGTGATGAAGATAATCAAAAAAGATAACAGTGTGATGAATTGTGACCATAATGTGTTGTACATTGGTGATTAAACAATGTAAAACTTCAAAAGTTGATCATCGTTTTACTAAAATGCATCATCTACTTTCTTTTTGCTTTCTCTTTTCAAAAATTTACAAAAGAGGTTTTTAGATAGTTGTTGATTATCTCCCTATCTAATCACTGTTTCAACAAAACATTTAAGGCACAATATTTATTTCAAATGGCTGAAACCGATGAGTGTTTAGAGAGCGCCCTCTTGAGTTTTAACGGCTCTTTTAAAAAATTATAGCAGGCTTTTTACATAGTCATTTGTAATTTTGTATTCCTTTCGAGCAGGGTGGAGTTATAACTATTAGTTTGTAATATAATGGTGCAGGTTTTGCTTACTAAAATTAAGTTTGACCAAAACTGTACTCTCTTTACCAGAACTCAACTATCCCTTTAAATATTCATCCCGTTCTCCAAAGTGACAGTTTTAGTGACCCATCCACACTTCGGTTTGCCACTGCATGAATGACTGAAAATGTTTACTGTTTTGTGGAATCTTTAAAGACATATCTTTTTTTTCTTCAAATAGACCGCATTTTATTTTGCTCTAAATTTTATTATTTTGATGTATGTATTTTGTTTATTGAATTGTTGCATTATTTGTTTGTAAAGAGCATACAGAGTCCTATAATCATTAAGCGCTATATAAGCATACATTATTATTATGCTATAGTTACAAAACTAGAACACAGCACTCGGGGAGTGCATATATATACCTCCGCCAGTACACCAATTTTATAATGTTCCAAGGTCAGAGGTCAAGGTCAAGGTCATGCAAGGTGCATCTTTCCATAAGCTATAATAAGAGGCAAGTCTGAAGTCTTTACGACGAATATAACCAAAGTTATGACCAAATATGTCAATTTTACTTTGTGTGCGACCTTGACTTTGACCTTTGACCTTGAAAATGTAATGGGCGACTGGCAGGAGACTGGCGACGAACAAACAAATGGGACCGAAAACATAACCTCCTTGGCGGAGGTAACAACAATAACTAACGATTAAGAAGCATCTTACCATTAAAAACCGAATACCTATCTCTTCCACCACCACACCGCTGCTTGTTATCGCCCGGACACATGTCAACGCAATCGTCAACATTTTGCAATGTTCCCTCCGTCGTGTTCAAACAGTTGCAGTTGTCTCGATCGCGGTTGGTTTGGTAGACAAAGATGGCCGGCAAGTTTCTGCATAATGTGATGCAGGCATCGTTGGTGGACGCTGTAAGTGCATCTCCAATTCTGGCTTCGCCGAAACCTTTACCTCCTGACTTATAGCAACCTACATAATCAGGTTCTGTTTAGAAAAAGTGATGAGAGTTAGTTCAGTTTTGGTATAGAGGGCGATTCGAAAAATAATTTGTTGTGAGGTAGGTATAATGAAAAACGAAGTGTAAAATTTGAAAAAGCACACAATGGCAATGACAGAATCAATTTGTTTGATCAAAATCGGTTCAGAAACGGCCGTAATATCCTTTAATATTATTTGATTGGAATACATGTTATTCAACGATTAATTCAATAATTTAAGAAAATATTATAAATCCTACACTTTTCTGAAAATGTACACAAAATATTTTAAAGTTGTGTTTTATGATCCCTCTATTATATAATTATTTTTACCAAACATCACATTCACATATTGTATTGATTATAAATGGTTGAAACTTGAGAAGTCTGGATGGCGCCTTTTTGTGTTTATATGTTTTTTCTACCATTCACGCATCATCAAAATTCAAAATTTTGTTGTATACCGTATTTAACAAATAAATAATCTCAAAGTCGGGGTGAGGCGTGTACGCCGCAGTAGTCGAAATAGGATCCCTATTACATGTATTAGAGTTTGGTATGCAAAATGTGTAGCTATTGGGCAATGCAGATGTCATTTACGGAAAAAGTTAGAACAGGTTCCATTTTAATGTTGTTTTTTTCATGAAAGTTTGGGTTTTATTATATTGATGGTTTTAGGTCTTCTAACGACCTTTCATGAATTGCACCACAGAGGGCGTGACTCACTGTTGACAGATAACACTAGCAGTACCGATGTCTTGGGGGCAGTCCGATGGGTCATCATTCAAATCGCACGCTAGCAGATTATCTGGTAACATGAACATAGACATGCACATGAACAAACAATCGTACTGTGTTCATTTCTTTCCATAAACAAACACTACAAAAAAAATTGTAAATACAATCATGACAACAGCATGCAAACAAAGATATTTACGTTACAAAGAACACACGAAAATAATGTAAAAATTTATTATTCGGAAGAAATTATTTATTTGTCAGCAGTTTACAACGGATAAATGAACAAAGCCGTAGGGTGGGGGATGGGGGGCTGGGGCTGCATCCCCCCCCCCCCCCGGTTTGTTCTTTATGTTGGAACAGCTGATCCATACAAAACATATAATTGTATATCAATACAAAACAAGGCAGTAATTGGTAGACGGGCAACACCGTGTCATATTCGGGTAAAACCCATGTTATATTTGGGCAAAAAACATGCCATGGCATATTCGGGCAAGATAATGTAATATTCCGACAAACTCAAGTCATAATCGTGCAAACCTATGTCATATTCAGGCAGACTCATGTCATATTATACTCGGGCACAGTCATTTTAGACCAATATAACGTCATTTTCAGTAATATATATTCTCGGGCATCAAAGAGGCGAGGACCTTTTTTTTTTGGTCTTCTTTTTTGTTAATTTTTTTTTGCATGTCAGGTGAAAAGGCGGGAAGGGAAATTATTCAGGCAAAATGCCTCCTGAAAACAATGTTCCCCTACGCCCGTGCTAGGACCTACTTTTATAATTAAAAAATAATGTTGTTGTAATGTGTGCTGTGTTGACCCCCCCCCCCCCCTTCCTCGCTACACCACTGACTTTTCAGCCATCAGTGGCGTACCCAGGATTTTTTCAAGGGGGGGGGGGGTTATTTCGTCGACCAAAATTTTCGAGTGGGTGGTGTCGGTAAGGATTTTTTGAGAGGGGGTGTCAGTGAAGATTTTTTGAGGGGGGGTGTCGGTGTAAAACAATTTTGAGAAGGGGGGGTGTCGGTGATGAATTTTCGAGGGGGGGGGGGGTGTTGGTTAAAATTTTTCGAGGGGGGGTGGTGTCCGTCAAAAATGTTCGAGGGAGGGGTGTCGGTGAGGATTTTTCAAAGCCGAGTCCGAAATCCTTCCAAAATTTTCGAGGCCGAGACCGAGATCCGTCCAAGGCCAAGAAATGTGTTACAAATTAACTTCAATAAAGAACACAAAATATACAGGTAATGATTATTATCTTTGTAAAAGCTGATTTTGATCGGTGAATATTATTGTCGGATGAGCTCGTCCAAAATGATTGTTAACATTGTCTCTTATATAGCCCTATAAAACGCAACTAGTGTGGCACATGTCGATAACCATCTCGTCAGAATTAATAATCGATCCCTAAAACGGGATTTTCTTTCATAAATATGAATTCCTCCTACCACCCCATAACAGTCAGTTGAACTAATCGCAGTCCCAGTGGAACAACCGGCGTAACTTAGAGCCCTTTTTGCAAGAGAAAATTCGTGATTGCAATCATGATTGCAATCATGTTTATAATCACGGTGATTCTGTTGCCTTGCTTTCACACGAGGAAAAAGACTTTGCGCAAACTGTTTCTTGAGAAGTGTTTATGTGCACCTGTCAATCAAACTGAGCGCCATCTTTGGTATTACACTACATGCACTGCACTCGAAGAGATTAGAGCGCGGTTTATCGGCGGAAGTGCATGTAAGGTCACGTAAGCTCCGCCTCCGAAATCGTATTTTGGAGGTCAAGCCGTTCACACCGATTCGCACTGTGATTTAAGTGAATCATGATTAGAAAACACCTCTGGACCACGATTAGAAATTCGCGTTTCGTGATTCTAGTTTGTGTTCACACGGTCAAAAATACCGTGATTGGAGTGAAAAATTATTCCAATCGTGATTGCAATCACGAATTGTCTCGTGTGTAAAAGGGCTCTTATATACTTTTCCCCATGTCTATAGCCATCTACCTACCTTCAGTGTCACAACCACCCGACAACTTGAAGACCAGTGGTAACGTGCCCCTTCCAAAAGGGTTCGAATCCCCCTGGAGTGCGAAGTTCGCCCCTAAATACCCGAGCTGCCGACACACCCAATCGGCTTCGTCCAACTCCCAATGCTCGCCACAGACTGCGCCCCACATCGCCGTGGACTCATCGTCCGGACGGACCTCGAACTCGACGCGGCCCTCGTTCGGAGATGTGCCATTGACAAGACGTGCTGGAAGAATGTAAATAGTAGTAGTAATGATAATAATTATAATAGTGATAATAATAATTTCGATTTATAAAGCACCTAATATTATTGATCATCATCTCTAGGCGCTTTACAACGATTTTTTGGCTATTTTGAACCCCCGTAAGTGATGTCTTTTTGCTAAGGGGGGGGGGGGTTGACCCAATGACGATGCTGAGCATCGTCCACGAGCCGCGAAGCGGCGATTTTTTTGTGTGCTATTTTGAACCCCCGTAAGTAATGTTTTCCACATCACATTTTCACTTGGCAGCCCAAGGGGGGGGGGGGGGTTAAACCCATGATGGTGTTTTTCTATGCACATCACATTTTCACTTGGCAGCCCAAGGGGGGGGGGGGGGGGTTAAACCCATGATGGCGTTTTTCTATGCACATCACATTTTCACTTGGCAGCCCAAGGGGGGGGGGGGGGGGGTTTAAACCCATGATGGCGTTTTTCTATGCACATCACATTTTCACTTGGCAATCATGCCCGTTTCCGGTTAAATTTCAACTAGTCATACTAATAGATAGGTTGCTCAAAAACGTACCTACATAAACGATGTAATTCGTTGTCATTATCAAAATCACTTCCGATGATACCAAGAGGAAACACGACATACCAAATGCAGTCCAGGGGGGTGTTTCACAAAGATCTGTAGCGTCCATACTCGCACTTTCACTTGTCTTGACCCCGATTTCATTCGCCGAACCAGTTATTACCAGTTTGGTTACTCCACCACCCTGATAGCAAAAACTGGTAAAAATGTCGTCGTAATTTACGTCGTGTACGTCGTCTTAAAGACGTCGTAAATTCACGTCAACAAGTCAAGATTTTGCACCCGCGTTTCACGACACAATTATAGACGTCATATTTTGACGTGGTAATGACGTCTTTTCGTCATAAAAGACATCCTTATGACAAAAATGAATTGTGAAAAAAATAAAAAATGGTCTTTAAAAGACGTCATAATGACGTCATTATGACGTCTTCTATACGACACAAATTATCATGTCAAAAATGGTCTTTAAAAGACGTCATAATGACGTTGTAATCACGTCGTTTTATACGACATACGACGTGTTTACCAGTTTACGACCAAATTAAGACGTCTTAAAGACGTCAGTCTGCAGCTATCAGGGCACGCGGCTCATTTTTATTCATACACTGGGCCCAAAAAGAAACTTATAATTTTTCACATGGTCATATCTTGAAAATCTGTCCATCAAAATTAACCAAAATGATACACAGGATTATTTAAATACCCCTCTCCAATGACATGTCAATATCCAAACGGTTACCTTACTGACAGAACTGAAAAATGCACTGGCATGGAACCGTTTGCTGTATCACATGTCACAGCCTGGACATTTTGGCAACAGAGTTTAAGGCAGGTGAGGAAGTCAAAACAAATTGAAATGAAGGTAATGTCAGTTACCCAAACACAGACATCGATAGTTGGTGTGTCCACCATGTGCTTGGAAGCATTCAGTGCATCTGCTATGATACAGGCTTGGGGGAGATTGTTCCTCTCTTCCTGTGGAGCTGCTCTGAGTGTGCATTAAAGGTAGTTCAGATTCGTCAAATCAGATGCGCGGCGCCATCTTGCATACGCGTTGCGCACGGTGCGTAATGCACGTTAGCTCAGTGTCATGCGGTGCGCGCAAACTAGCCCAGTTCAAAATGGCGACCCACTGTGTAGCATCCCCACGCTTGATGCCCTTTAACAGGCGGATTGTCCCTATAGTGTGACATGTGGTCCCGGAAGTTGTTCCATGTCAGTGCTTTTTGCTGTTGTGTCAGTTGGGCAACTGCTTGGTTACTGCCATGTGTTTATAGTAGAGTATTTAAGTAATCCGGTGTGTCATTTTGGTTAATTTTGATGGACAGGATTTTAAGATATGATCATGTGAAAAATTATAAGTTTCTTTTTGGGCCCAGTGTATATTCACGACCACGTGTGCTCATCCCTCCAATCGCGCACCGTGTTTCCACCCCGCGCTTTTCAGCTTCCACGTCTTTCTAGTTTCTTCACTCTTGGTAACATCTTCAGTCGAGTCAACACGCTCTTTTCATCTCTCTCCGCGTTCGAGACCCTCCCGTGGCATGAACCTCCATCATGTCACGCCAACTTTCACGCCGTCTCCAGCGGACTGGAGGTCTGCCAGTGGTACATTATAATCACGGCCGACATGGCACCTGATTCACTGGGAGCCTTCATGTCACTACGCACCGGGCAGTTCTGGCGTTCTTCACTCACACAGCTCGACCACGTAGTTTGTCAGCACATTCATCATATAGTCGGCCTACGACATCGAACGATTCACTGTTCCTTCGGCACCGTCTCTGATTCCAGTATTTCTTCTCTCCCTGGCCATCGACCCGATCGAGCGACTCACCGTCTCCTCGTCGAACGCCGCTTCTCTTCGCTTCTCATCTCGACCGCGAGCATCAACATCCATATGAGCGTCCGCGTCGACATCGCGTACTTCTCGGCTCTTCAGCCACGACATCGAAGTCGCGTTCCGCGTTCAATTCTCCGCAGCATCATCGCGTGAGCCCCTTCTTCGTTTCCACGACCACACACATTCTTTTCGGACTTAAATCAACATTTATCGTAAGCAATTATTTACTGCATTTATTCATGTCATATCTCATTTTATATTGGCCAATTTATCTCCGTGCAATATACTTGATTCTTAATTCAGTCATGTCATTTTTATTCTGATTCAACCTCAACCACACTTGCTTTATTTTATCCATCATTACATTTACGAAAAGGGAATTTACTTTATCTTGTGTTTTATTGTCTGCAACCTTGCTTCCTCGTAGGCTTCGTAGCAAAAATAAAAAAATAGTGTTGCGTTGTGTGATCAGTGAACACGCGCTTTACAATCTGTTACAACTTACATCCACTCACACGTAATTCTACAGATCCCAAGTTGAACTTAACTCTAAGTTAGCCTTGCCCTTTAAAATTATGGTAAGCCATTTGTCGCTTTGAAATAAAATAAAAAAATCAATTATTCAAGGCTCCTTGGTGATAAAGGTATTAACTGATTTTACTAAACGTTATGCCTTTTTAAAAGAACTGGTTCAACAATTTCACAAAGAGACTAACGGATGCATAGGCGCCGGTAGTGGGGGGCAGGGGGGCGGCCGCCCCCCCCCCCCCCAATCCAAAAAGTGGGGGGGCAAAACGCGTTTTTGCCCCCCCCCCCCCCAAAAAGCCCCCCCCCCCCATTCAGAAAAAGGAAGAAAAAAGAAAGAAAGAAAGAAAGAAAAAGGAAAAGAACAAATTAAATTTATCAGCCAATACTTGTTAATTCTAACGTTTATTAAAAACTGAGTTATTCATCCATTTAAAATTTTCGCTGCGCGCTTCGCGCGCAAACAAATTATCTCAGTTTGTTGTGTAACTTGCATTTGGTACGTCTGGGGTGGGTTTTTCTGTTCCAGTCCACGTACTTCCTTTGTAGGCTGTTATTGCTCTGCTGTTTGTGCATGTGACGTGCACCAAATCGCACCATTACAAGTAAATAAATGCAAAATCTTCCCCGTGGCTAGCTCTGCCCCAGCCCTCGGTCGCTTCGCTCCCTCGGGACTCATTTTTAGTTGTAAGCTATGATGTTTCATCGTGGGAGGAGGATACCCCCTCCCAAACCCTCCCCCCTCTGGCTCTGCCCCAGCCCTCGGTCGCACAGCTCCCTCATGACTCATTTTTGGCTGTAAGCTATGTTGTTGGATCATGTTTTTATGCACCAAATTGCACAATTTCAAGTCAAAAAATGCAAAAGCTCCTTTGACCGTGGGAGGAGGGGGGGGGGGGGGGGGGGGGGGGGGTGGTTGGCAACCATGTGACTGTGGTCGGGCATGAGCCCCTAAACACATAAATCGTGAGCCCCCTTCGGGTTTTTGCCCCCCCAATCCAAAACTGCTTCCGGCGCGCCTGAACGGATGTCCATAATAGTTAGGTCCAAATTAGAGTTTAGTTCAACTTTGTGAAACACCACGGGGTGTTTCACAAAGATTTTAAGATGAACTGGAATTTAGGTTTGACTTAAAGTTATAGAAAGCCATTTGTAGCCTTTGAATGACAAAATATTCAAGAATAAACATGTACATAATTTATGTGAGATTTTGAATGAATTGTACACAAAGAATAGCAAATATCTTTGATAATAGAAAACAAGTATGCTTTTAAACAAATTACAATGATGTATCTATAATATAATGTATACATTTTAAACAGTAAATAATGGCGTTAGTCCAACTTAGGTTCTTTGTGAAATACCCTCTAGACTAGGAGGGACTAGGGGTAATATACAGAGAGCGTATGCAGGGGTACATGCTACGTTGCATGGAGGGGCTGTATGACCCCAAACTAAATAATGGTGTTAGAATGTTTAGTAAATTGATGAATGTTACTGTATACAGAGCACAAATGTTTTACAATCTTTGCCCTTTTTTGGTTCCCTCGTATTTCCCATTATGTTCCAGAACTTGTTAGTGATTGATTATGTAATATGATATTGTTTATCATCGTGATTATAGTTCTGTAAATTTCACATTGTACTTTATTTATGAATATCATGATATTATCTGGCGTTTCATTTAATCAATTATAGTTTAGTTACTGCTCATTTGTATTAATATGATTGGTATACACCGCAAATATCATTAACATTATTTAAAATTACAGGTCCACCTTTATACATACCAAGCTATTGAATCACATGTTATATTTAGGGTATGATATTATTATCGTTATGAAAATCGAAGATCATGATCCAATTAAAACTTACTGTTCAATATTTGATACTCGCATGTGCACTTGAGAACGCCAAACATCAGGAAAAGCAGAAATCCGAAGGGAAATGCCTCCATAAATAGATCCATTATGACCGATAGACAAATATTAAAACGTGAACCTTTACCACCAACTTGTGGTATATACAGATGCCCCCTCGAAATAAAGTGAATATAATCAAGTCTTGACACTGCGCTGTAAACACGGAAGTCTGACATACATGGCAAATGCAATGACGAAATGGTGCACATTTAAGTCAGGTGTGTCCGTTGTTGCGGTTCTTTAATTTGTTGGTTTACAGTATATTGCCGGAAATGTTACGCAATAATTTCTCTCTCTCCTTGTAAAACCCCACATTTCTGAATAATCGTTACAGGGCAACGTTTAACACTTCGAGGAAAATACCCCAGTCATTCGTCAACTTAGACCACTTGAGATGAGTGTAATACTTGGCTATCCCCAGCGATGATAATGGGACAGTACTTATCATAGATGCACATCATGCGCTAGTCCTGGTACTAGCATATATGGTCCAATTGGATCTTTTAGTTTGGTCGGTCAGCCGTGCGTCCTAAGTAGATTTACTTCCTTTTACGAACTGTTTATCGAAAATAAAAATAAAAACCTTCGCATGATCTCTTTCCTTTTAAATCAACAATATGCTTTGCCGAATCATATGACATACACAGTTTTTTTGTTATTAACACTTTACATGCAATCATTGTTTTTATGAAGGATAATGTATTTTAGATTTGTGCAGATTTGCAGAGTTGTGGTTATATTTTCCCTACACTGAAGGACCGCTACACATAACACAAACAATGGGTTGATATTCATAAAAACAAACGTACCACTTTTCATAATGAATTGAGGAAGGGTCGATATTCATAATTCACATTGAGGGTCGCTATTCATAATATAAGAAATGGGTCGCAGTTCATAATCGTAAGAAAAGGGTCGCTATTCATATTAAAGGAAGGGGGTAGCTATTGATAATAAGAAACCAGGTTCGCTATTCATAATACGAAATGAGAGTCGCTATTCATGCAGCGAAATCAGGGTCGATATTTATAATGGAAGAAGAGCTCGCTATCCTTTAAGGTTAAAATGTGATCCTCTTCTTACATTATGAATAGCGACCTTCTTTTTTACATTATGAATAGCGACCTTCTTTTTACATTATGAATAGCGACCCCGATTTCGTATTATGAATAGCGACCATCTTCTTACATTATGAATAGGACCCTCATTTCGTTTTATGAATAGCAACCCTTTTCTTAGATTATGAATAGCAACCCTCATGAAAAATGAACCCGTTTTTAAATTATAAATAGCGGTCCTTATAACAAGTTGACCATTATGCATAGCTACAAGACCCCACCCCCAACAAAAATAAATAAACAAATACACAAACAAACAACCAAATTGTGGTGGCGTCCATTTGTTGTCGGTTTCAGTTCCGTCTGTTCATATGGGGGTTGTGGGGGTTCGGACTTAAACAATTATTTTGTCGAAGTGGATTCTTACGAGCCTGTTTGGCTCACCAGGCAAGGAACAACGCATGTTTTGGTAGTGTTGTGTGATATCAAATAGATGCACAACCATTTGAACAGGGTTGCGTAATTCATAAACAATTTGATTAATTACCACCACTTACGGAACCAATATGGCCAATGGTTCCGTATGTCCCAAACGTAGTTTTATCTGCAGACCAATGAAAACATGATTTAGTATGGTGAAGCATTTTTTCGATTATATAATTTGTCTGGAAACCTATTTTTTGTAACTTGTTGGTGGAATGAACTACTACAAATATTACCTTTAATTTGTGCGTAACTCTTTGCTTTAATAAACGGGAACTCTATACAGTCTATCGAAGTGATACTGAATCAGGATATGTGCCTAGGCTAACTTAAGATAATGGCTTCGTTTGACATCTCGCAACTTCCTGCAAATTCCAATTAATTGTATTGGTAGAAAATAATCTTCTGCGTCATTGCACCAAATTATTAAAAGGATACCCTATTACCTAACCAGGTTCATTTACGTTACATTGGTATTCATTCAATTACAGGCAAATATCTTCACGAAGTAATTTAGACACGAATTAAAAACTGTGACTTGTATTATATCTATTCTAATTATTAAAAAGTAGTAGTAGGGCAATTCCACGCCAAAGTGGACATTTGACCAACAAATTTACAAGCATTTTTATGATACAAATTTGGTATCAAATCAAAGCTTAAATTCTATATTTTTGGAATTCAATGAGAAAATTTTAGTTTTACATAATTTTAGTTGTTTTTTATAATAACTTTATAACCATAATTGAACCCCACAAATTTGACATTTTTGTGAAAAAGTGTTTTGATCCTGTGTTTGTTTTTTATTTCCCCAGTTAAGACTAAAAACCATTATTCTGACTCCTGAGATATGACCAAATTCGTAAAATAGTAAATTTGTATGATTTATTTGATTTGTTATGCTTCAATGACTTCTTATTTTCAGCCTATGAAAATGTCCTTCCGTTACCGAAAAATCAATATTTTTAATTTTGTGGCTCACACAATTGTTAGAGAGCAGACCAATCTTCAGTACAAAGCAAGTTCAAGTAGGCCTTCCCATTGCTAACAATTGTATTACTCATTGTTTCTTCGTTAATTAATAAATAACAAAAGAAAATGTCCTTCCGTTACCATACACATGGTAACAGATGGACAAGGTACCTCATATTACATATTATGACAAAATTTATGTTCAAAAATTTGTCTCTCATATATGAAAACCCAAAATAATGAGACAATACCTGCAATGGCCAGCTATCAGTGGCGTAGCGTGGTCAGACTAGTAATTTTCTGTGTTTCAACCAATCAGATTTGTGCATTTAGAACATTTGATCTGGCTCACAATTGATTTTATCTCTTTCTGCAACAGGGCCCTTGTACCATGATGCCATTTGTCTGGATTTCTATTGTATGGGGATTAGTAGGTCTATTTAACTGTGGTGAGCCAGGGTGTGAATAGGCTCTGATCATAACTTTGAATAGGTCTTTTTTTTAATACAATACACCCCTATAGAATTCTTGGACATGGGTGTAGGTCTAAAATAATTAAATTTTACATGAAATTTGCAAACTAAAAATAAGGCTGTAGAAAAAGCAAGAAATAACATATCTCCAATTCTTTCATATGTTGTAGAAATTATATCAAGCCAAGATTTAAGCAAAAAAAATTCTCAAAATTATTTGATCCACGAGGTAAAACGGAAGGTCAAAATCTAAGGTCAAAGGTTATCGTATCCAAACTCGCTCATGCATGAACACAAATGGCATAAATGGATTGCACATAACATCCCCAGTCCAATGACACCTTTACAAAATAAATTGACCCAACGGTTAATGGACAATGGCCATTTGAAAAATGGTGCCCACGACCATTTCTTACAAAACTCCCCCATAAGAATTGACCATAGCGCCAAAACCATTGGGCGGATTGGGCTAAAACTTAAATATTTGCGCTTTTAAAGGTTGAAATATCATACATACCAAATATTAGCAAATTTGAAGGGGGCTGCGATGAAAATTTTCAAATTTTTAAAAGGTGATTTGACATGGAATGACCCTACCGTGTCATATCATACATTATAGTCCATTATGTCCTTTCGTTACCGAACATTGGTCCGCTTTGTGTGAAATAACTCAAATATCTGCGGACAAATTTTAATCAAAGAACAAGTAAATTCGTCTTAACCCTTCAGAGAATGAAATGTGTACCCTTAAAATATTTTTTATTATTTAATATCACAGAGTTTTAGTTAAAACTGATTTGATAACAGAACCATGTCCATTTTAGTGTCCTTCCGTTACCGACCTCATTTGTATGCATATTCAATATTGTGCGGAGATTAAAAAAAAAAAAAAATTATGGGACCTTAAAACTGTATGCTTTGGAAGTATTCTTATCAAAATAGACTGTTCTAACAACACAAGTATTTAAAAATGTCTTTCTTAAAGTTGACAATTTGTGTCTGAGTGTCCTTCCGTTACCATGGATTGACCATGAATAAGAGCCATTGGAGCATGAAATATAGTAAGAAAAAAATATCAATGTAAATGCTTGTGATGTCCATATGCTATCTATGATACAAACTCATTTTAGACCACAAAAGAGATGTTTCCTTCTCATAAATGGTCTTTAAATTTCAAAATTAATTATATTGTACAATTCCAATAGACTTTTCAGAGGTCCTTCCGTTATCGTCCTTCCGTTACCGAACACTGGAGTAATTAATTTCTCATAATTAATATACCAATGTAGATATTTTTCTTAAAAGGTGGTGTTATACTCTGTGAACATAAGGAAATTGACTAGTAGCCAACTTAACATGATAAACCTCGTTACTTCACGGAGATTGGGTCATAACTAAAAAACTTGAAAATCCATGTCCATTTTGGCGTCCTTCCGTTACCGGCCTCATTAGTGTCCATATCTAATTTACATAATGCGGTCAAAATTTTAGAAATAGTGGAAATCAAAGGTGTCCCAACAAGGATCAAAGACATGCCATTTAGAATAAAAAATCAAAAGCAGGATCCTGGAATTATTTGATTGAAGTTCCAAAATTGTGTCTGAATGTCCTTCCGTTACCGTGGAATTGCCCAGTAGTAGTAGTAGTAGTAGTAGTAGTAGTAGTAGTAGTAGTAGTAGTAGTAGTGGTAGTGGTAGTGGTAGTGGTGGTGGTGGTGGTGGTGGTGGTGGTGGTGGTGGTGGTGGTGGTGGCGGTGGCGGTGGCGGTGGCGGTGGCGGTGGCGGTGGCGGTGGCGGTGGCGGTGGTAGTGTAGTAGTGTAGTAGTCATGGTAGTAGTAGTAGTATTGTTATTATTGTTATTATTATTTATATTATTACTAGTAGTATAAGTATTATTATTGTCATAATAAGAGGAAAACAACTAATATAGGCACAGCTCTAAATTATTTCAGACGATGTGGAAAAAGTGACATATCCCCTTTAATTAATTAAACACATCGAAGTAATAGGCACATGTAATATATTGTTATGTATTGATATGTGAAACGGCCCTATTACAAGCTTTGCTTCCTAGGTGTCCCTAACCATTCATTATATTTTACATTGTACAACATCATTCATGTATAAACATTGTATTTGATTTTTAATGATTTGGTTGAATAAATTGAACTTGAACTAGTCAAGAGTTGCAATATCGTTTCCGCCTTTATTCATAGTAACATTAGGATGTACAATAAACACGGATTGGATTGGAAATAATTTTAACGACACCGCAACACTAGTGTGTCATATAGTGTCATACAGGTAAGCTTATACCCCAAATAGAGTAAAGCTATTTCTCAAGTAAGGCATTAATGCCCAAATAACAATTTTTCAAACTACACAAATTATTTACTAAGCTGGACCACGAGGGGTCAAAACAATTTACCTATTCCCGCACTGTTATTTAAATGTGTAAACACCCACCGGGATTTCTCCCTGCTCTTTACGAAAAAAATGAGATGTGTTCTTTAGCGTGCATGAGGATTGGTTCTCCCATACACGGGACCGACGGTCTCCTCCGAAAGACTAACAATAAACACGGAGAACACTCGTCACTCTGTCATCGTTGGTGGACCGGTAAGTAACGTATAGCTACGGGTGGGGCAGGGGGTGGGGGAGGGAGGGGTACGAGGGCAAACACAATAATTGGTCAAAAAACAATATTTTAACAAACATAAACATAAGGGGGAAATCCGTATGAAATAACAAAATACAAAAGTAAATTGGTAAATAAATAAATTGATTCAATTAAGTAAAAATAATCATTATGTCGATTTATTTTATGCTTACTCCTTGCTATGGCGCAATTTTAGTGCAACTCTTCGAGTCAAAGCAAATAGATATCAAAGAACACAATCATTGTAATTTGATTAATTGCAAATAGCATAATCTGTACAGTTCATGTTTCATACAAAAACTCAGTTCTTGTCAGATGTCAATATAAAATGCTTTATTGGTATTTTCACAAATGTGAAATACACAAGACTTTAATTTTAGACATGTTGATTTATAATGTTATAAATGTTGCTGAATGATATTGTTTATTGTTTTATTACTTTGTTTTGTTTATATCAACCGCCAATTCTTATATGATATACATGTTCAAGACATGTAAGATGGAAAATATAGACATTAATGCCTTTAATGTTGAATTAACTATTTTAAAAACAGGTTAAAAATTCATAATTATGTGGAAAATGCCAATTTATACTCATTTCCACCTTTGAGGTCCTGTGGCATGATATGTGTGAAATTATATAAAACCATACATTTTCAGAAAGCCTTAATACTCTTTAACGTAAGACCAAAAACAGGTATATCAGATTAAATGGGGAGACACAGCAAATGATAGAAGTGCTCAAAGTCTGAAAATGGCCAAAAGTGCATAGTTAAACAATCTGACCCATATATAGCTAGAAACCGGGGGGGGGGGGGGGGGGGGGGGGTTGTCGTCTTCGAACGTGGCGCAAACATCAGCTCCGTTCGTAATACCCCCGTCACATTAGCTACGCTCTCGCGCCGACCTAGCGCCGCTCCTAATCCCCATTCATAAAATTGGAAGCGTGGGGAGGACGTGGGGAGAGCGTGTTGAGGTCGTGTGGAGAGCGGCGTTCATTGTTCGCTATTGTTTATACCCCCGTCACATTAGCTACGCTCTCGCGCCGACCTAGCGCCGCTCCTAATCCCCATTCATAAAATTGGAAGCGTGGGGAGGACGTGGGGAGAGCGTGTTGAGGTCGTGTGGAGAGCGGCGTTCATTGTTCGCTATTGTTTAGATCGTACACTTTTCTCGGCCGCTCTGGCGCCGCTCCCGCGGCGACCAAGTTAAATTAGCAAATTGGCAACGCAGTGGGCAATGAATGGGAAGATTATCTCACATGCGTCAATAGATATCCTTCCATGAATAGCTCGATGAACAAAAGAGCAGGACGTAGCTAGCTCGGCGTTCGCTTTGGACATGTTGAAAAACAAACTTGGGGCTTCGGCGTCCTACTCTTTGTTCAGGGGCTATTGTATGTCCATGCATGGGAGGATATCTTTTCACACAAGTGTCATAATCTTCTCATTCATTCCCAAGTTGAACAAAAGACATTCTTGCAGATATATTCCAGCACTTCTGCTAGTGGACGCTATAGATTGCGAAGTTTGACACGTTTCAACTATAGGTAAAATGATATCACAATTTAAAATGGCATTTCCGGGCAAAAATAATGTACATTTGGGGGAAACTCAATTTCTGGCTAAAACGTGGCATGGCGGCATACAAATTATATGAGGCTCCAATGAATGGGGACATACGCACACCCTATGTATGCATTATGAACACATATTTCCCGCAAATATATGATTGTTTTGTCCAAAATCTACCACTACTACCACCACTACCACTACTACCACTACTACCACTACTACCACCACTGCCACCACCACCACTACCACTACCACTACCACTACCACTACTACCACTACTCCCACTACTACCACTACTACCACTACTACCACTACTACCACCACTACCACCACTACCACCACTGCCACCACTGCCACCACTGCCACCACCACCACTACCACTACCACTACTACCACTACTACCACTACTACTACTACCAATGATAGTCAACAATAATAACCCTCCCCATTCCCTCCACCCAACCTCGTGAAACGCACTGAGTGTGTTCAACTACATTCGTACATGGTATTGGATCGCACAGAGCGTGTGCATGGAGATCGTGTTTCCCCTGCGCTTTGAAAAAAATGTTTTTTTTTTTTTATAAGTACGAGAACGCAGACAGAGCGTAGAGCAAATGACCTCGTCTCATTGTTATGAGCTATTGTTAAAGATACACCAAGCGTGCACAGTGAATAGCTCGGAAAGCGTGGCCAAAGCGTACGCAGAGCGTGTTCAGGTCGTGGCAAGAGCGGGAACGAGCTACCATTGTGTCATTAATCGCTCGATTTGTCGGCGTTTCCCCTGCGCTTTGGAAAAAATGTTGGTTTTTTTTATAAGTACGAGAACGCAGACAGAGCGTGGCTATAGTGTGACGGCACACTTAGATCGTACACTTTTCTCGGCCGCTCTGGCGCCGCTCCCGCGGCGACCAAGTTAAATTAGCAAATTGGCAACGCAGTGGGCAATGAATGGGAAGATTATCTCACATGCGTCAATAGATATCCTTCCATGAATAGCTCGATGAACAAAAGAGCAGGACGTAGCTAGCTCGGCGTTCGCTTTGGACATGTTGAAAAACAAACTTGGGGCTTCGGCGTCCTACTCTTTGTTCAGGGGCTATTGTATGTCCGTGCATGGGAGGATATCTTTTCACACAAGTGTCATAATCTTCTCATTCATTCCCAAGTTGAACAAAAGACATTCTTGCACATCTATTCCAGCACTTCTGCTAGTGGACGCTATAGATTGCGAAGTTTGACACGTTTCAACTATAGGTAAAATGATATCACAATTTAAAATGGCATGTCCGGGCAAAAATAATGTACATTTGGGGGAAACTCAATTTCTGGCTAAAACGTGGCATGGCGGCATACAAATTATATGAGGCTCCAATGAATGGGGACATACGCACACCCTATGTATGCATTATGAACACATATTTCCCGCAAATATATGATTGTTTTGTCCAAAATCTACCACTACTACCACCACTACCACTACTACCACTACTACCACCACTACCACCACTGCCACCACTGCCACCACTGCCACCACTGCCACCACCACCACCACTACCACTACCACTACTACCACTACTACCACTACTACCACTACTACCACTACTACCAATACTACCACTACTACCACTACTACTACTACTACTACCAATGATAGTCAACAATAATAACCCTCCCCATTCCCTCCACCCAACCTCGTGAAACGCACTGGGCCGTATGCATAAAAACAAGCAATTGCTTATAAGCAAATGCTTCAAGCACAAGCAAGAGCTTGTCAAGCAAAAGATCAAGTTCAAGCAATTGCTTGAATTCATATGCACAACCTTTTGCTTGTGCTGAAACCTTTTGCTTGCACTGCCTAAGCAATTGCTTACGTGTTGGACAAAGGATCGTTACGGTTGTGCGAACATCGCACTGCGAGACAACAATGCTTCGTGCCCGACCTGGCAGCAGTATTTTTGCTTACGAAAATAGGGGGGAAACAGCACAGAGCATTAAAAATGCCGTAACAAGTCTAAAATAACAGAAATTGTATTAAATATGAAATCACAACATAACCTCTGGAATAAGGAGCTCGTAAACGGTATGAAAATTTGATCCTAAAATGCGAATGCCTTGAGTAAGCAAGAGCTCAAGCTGGTCTGGATGTGCTTGAAAAAACGCAAGCAATTGCTTATCAAGACAAGTAAAAGGTTCGTTTTATGCATACGGTTTCAAGCAATTGCTTGTTTGGTAAGCAATTGCTTACGAGCAGTAAGCAATTGCTTGTGCTTGTAAGCAAATGCTTTTGCTTGCAAGCAATTGCTTGTTTTTATGCATACCGATTCAAGCAAAAGGCTAGCACAAGCAATTGCTTGTTTTTATGCATACGGCCCAATGAGTGTGTTCAACTACATTCGTACATGGTATTGGATCGCACAGAGCGTGTGCATGGAGATCGTGTTTCCCTTGCGCTTTGAAAAAAATGTTTTTTTTTTTTTATAAGTACGAGAACGCAGACAGAGCGTAGAGCAAATGACCTCGTCTCATTGTTATGAGCTATTGTTAAAAATACACCAAGCGTGCACAGTGAATAGCTCGGAAAGCGTGGCCAAAGCGTACGCAGAGCGTGTTCAGGTCGTGGCAAGAGCGGGAACGAGCTACCATTGTGTCATTAATCGCTCGATTTGTCGGCGTTTCCCCTGCGCTTTGGAAAAAATGTTGGTTTTTTTTATAAGTACGAGAACGCAGACAGAGCGTGGCTATAGTGTGACGGCACACTTACGTATACACGCGAGCTACGTACACGCCTATTATGAGCAATGAACAATGAGCATGTCAGTATTAGGTGTATCTCTACAATGGGCCGTATGCATAAAAACAAGCAATTGCTTGTGCTAGCCTTTTGCTTGAATCGGTATGCATAAAAACAAGCAATTGCTTGCAAGCAAAAGCATTTGCTTACAAGCACAAGCAATTGCTTACTGCTCGTAAGCAAATGCTTACCAAACAAGCAATTGCTTAAAACCGTATGCATAAAACGAACCTTTTACTTGTCTTGATAAGCAATTGCTTGCGTTTTTTCAAGCACATCCAGACCAGCTTGAGCTCTTGCTTACTCAGGGCATTCGCGTTTAAGGATCAATTTTTCGTACCGTTTCAGGATGATTTCAAGCTCCATATTCCAGAGGATATGTTGTGATCAAATTCCTGTTATTTTAGACTTTTTACGGCAATTTTTGTCCATCGATTTGCACAGAAACCCCCCTGATGCTCCGCGCTGTTTCCCCCCTATTTGCGTAATAAAAAATACTGCTGCCAGGTCGGGCACGAAGCGTTGCTGCCCTGCAGTGCGATGTTCGCACAACCGTAACGATCCTTTGTCCAACACGTAAGCAATTGCTTGGCAGTGCAAGCAAAAGGTTTGAGCACAAGCAAAGGCTTGTGCATACGAATTTAAGCAATTGCTTGAACTTGATCTTTTGCTTGACAAGCTCTTGCTTGTGCTTAAAGCATTTGCTTATAAGCAATTGCTTGTTTTTATGCATACGGCCCATTGATTCATTCGCACACATCGAACACCCCCCCCCCCCCCCCTCACACACACACACACACACACACACACACACACACACACACACACACACGCACACACGCACACACACACACACACACACACACATACACACACACACACGCACACACACACACACACACACACACACACACACACACACACACACACACACATACACCATGATTATGTTGAGCGCACATACTGACAGACACATAACATGCTAGGTATATTGGCCTAATACACAATTACCGTTACATGCTATCAACATGACAACCGAGATGTGTTAATGATGCTTTTGATAGCGTTGTGTTATTTCATCCCTCAAAAGGGCTCCTTTTACATTAGTAGCCAACATGCAACGATACATCATCTACAGGTGGCACACTGGCGCAAAACGGCAGAGAGCAATGCATGGGGAGGGGACCACCCCCTTATCACAATCCGTAAGGAAACAAAATATGCAAATTCATCGTAGATTTTGCCCCCTTTATACCGTGCCCCCCCCCCCCCCCCCCCCCACCACCAGTCGGGAGCCTCAAATCTCTCTACCACCTTACCTTATACTGTATTGCGAAAAAAAGATAGATAACGCTATTCCAAACAATAGCTCAATATGTTTGCCAGTTGAAAAGGAATGGCTATATAGAGCGGGTGAACTGATTCATATAAACGATTTGTGCCTTCTCGTGAAACACAATATACCATAAAGTGTGAAATTAGTATAGAGAGACTACAACCTGGACTACCCCCCCCCCCCCCCCCCCTTAGTGGCGTAAGGCCGGGGGAGGCATGGGAGGGGGCACATGCCCCCAATAATTTAATACAACAATAACATACACATGGGGGACATCCTTTACAAAATACAGTAATACTTACATTGTGCCCCTCATTAATTCGAAAGCCCTCACCAATATTTCCGACCACGGCACCACGCTACACCACGCTACACCACAATGGTCACTTCAAAACAGAATTTATCGATAAGATTGACATAAGTAAAGACTATACAACCTGAACAACTACTACAACCCCCTCCCCCTCCCCACGTTGACCCTTGCCTGGCTTCACCGCTAAGATACTACTCCACTCATCTTCTTCCACTAATGTAATGTATTTCCCCGAGGAATCTAAACGTCAATGAAGTTAGCTCAAAGTCTCAAACAAACAAGATGCCCTCGTCAACGTGGGACTCGTGTGATATGATTACAACCGATAGGCTAGTATACACCCACAGTGGCGTAGCAAGTAAAAAAAAAAAGCCAATGGGAAACATAAGGGGATTTTGTTTGAAAAAACAGAGAAATACATAAGGTGTGCCCCACCCCCAATAATTGTGTGTGCCCCCCCCCCCCCCCCCCAATCAGTCCGACCACGCTACGCCCCTGTTAACACACACAACGTGCAAAGATCGAGTTTGGTTTCCCCACACTAGAATTCTGTAAGTACTTGCAGATCGATGATACAGATAGCGAACACATCATTATTTTGTATCTTTTTGCACGAAGGGCTTAATGTCAAAAGGCGGTAAATGCACTAATTTCAAAGAAACTTAATATCGTGATTAATGTTACGTGTATTGAATCTAAAGCTCTTATTATACCAAACGTTAACGTAGAAGTTCCCTCGTCTTCTTCTTCGACTAAGTTTTAACACTCAATCCGGTTTGGTTGCCAACTGCTTGTCCAAATTCTCCTCGACCACCTCATCCTCCTCCGTCTCCTCTTCCTCCTCCCCTTCTCCATCTTCCTCCTCCCTACTCTCTCCTCCTCCTATAATATCCTCCGCGTCGTCGTCTACATCCTCGCCCTCCTCCTCATTTTCTTCTTCTTCCTCCTCTTCCTCCTCCTCCTCCTTCTCCTCCTCCTCCTCCTCCTCCTCCTCCTCTTTCTCCCCTTCGTCGTCGTCCTCCACCTGCTCGTCCAGATCTGCTCTTCTTCCTCCTCTTCGTCTTCTTCCTCCTCCTCCTCCTTTTTATCTTTCCGATCTTCCACGGTTGCAGTCAGTTTCTAATTTGCCACTGCTGTTGAGCCCGCCTAGGGATTCCATACTCATTGAACGGCGGTATCTATATTATATACTCGCCTCTTTTACGACCAGTCACGTTGCATACGTAAAAAAGTCTTACAAGATCAAGAAGGATGTGTTAACATTTCATTGCTAGCATCCACAAAAAAGGCTCTGGAAAAGGCGCTAGAATTGTCACAAGAAATTTGATTTAAGAAATATATTATGTGAGAAATGCAAGGATCGCAAATACATTTAGATTAATATCGCCATCTTCAGATTCATATTATCCAGAATGGTTTGAACATTTGAGGGGGTTTATGGAGGCGGGCCCGTATGCCATAGGCCTAATTATTGAGTTTATTTCTGTAAGTTTCGATAATTATAGGGGAAGCGATAATTACGTTCGCCCGCTCGACATGCATTCACATATATTGCCATAGGCCTAATATAAAGACAATTTCAACCAATGGTGTACACACATCGATGTGTGCACATCGTTTCTCTAGCTCCGGAAACCCGCTCGCTCTCCTCAACCTCCCAACGTGATTGCATATAAGGCAGCTTTATGTTTCGTTTGATTGTTTGTTTGTTTGTTTGTTAGTTAGTTAGTTAGTTAGTTTGTTTGTTTGTTTGTTGGTTGGTTGGTTTGTTTGTTTGTTTGTGTGTGTGTTGGTTGGTTGGTTGGTTGGCATGTTTGTTTGTTTGTTGGTTTGTTGGTTTGTTGGTTTGTATGTTGGTTGGTTTGTTGGTTTGTTTTCGCACAGGTATGTAATACATATTCAAATGTTTTGTGCTTTCAAGAGTCTGAAATCAAATTCTTTGTTTTTATAACACGACCATTACGGCCGTGTTATAAAAACAAACATCATAATGATATTGATGATGTTTATGATAAAAGATGAATCTGAATCTGAAATTCTCTGAATCATAGTAAAAGAAAAATATTAATGTGCTCCCGACCCCCCCCCCCTTCCCTCCCCCTCAAACAAAATGCTTTTCACTGATTTCAAAGCATCTACAAGTAAAGTATTCAGACAATGGTTTGAATTGGTGCTATTGAAATGCATTAGTGCATATCATTGACCGTAGTCCGCACAAACCTAATAATGGCGGCCTCCAGTGTTCGCGTGAATATTGGTATACCCGATAGAGTTTTCACATATTTCTTCCAAAGCAGAAATCTGAGTCGGAGTAATGTTACATATAATAAACAGGCATATTACGATGTATAAAGTAGGATAAACTCTATTCTTGTGTTGCATTGCCCTTTAAAACAAGTGGTTAATACCCCAATTATATCGCTATTTACGCGTGATGCGTCCTTTTGATTGTTGCTTATAATTTGTACAGACCAGAATAAATGCATTTTAAAGACGTTTTGAGAACTAAATTATGCACTCTACCTTTAAAAATATAATTTCGTATATTGTACAATCGTTATACTCTATAAACAAAACAAAAAAGAACTTAAAAATAATCGTTACCAATCACTTAACAACTTAGTGTAAATTGTGCAACTAAAAAACCAAGCTCGGCAGCAAAATATTGTACACTTTTCAGCTAACACCTGCTTCATCACTACAATCCTTAAAATACGATTGAGTTATCAAATGTACCACAGTCATGGAACTAATTGTGGGAGGGGCATGCAATGAGTCCGCGATAGTATCTGTGCCATTATGCTGCGGCAGTGCGAGGTATAGTATGTGGGTGGGGGTCGGCAACCAAAGGGGAGGGGGTATAGAAAGATAGGGATGCATTCCCACTCTCCGATAGTATACACTCCAGCATACTACTAATGACTAAGGGGAAGATAATTGGTATGTTGTACTGGTTATACTGTAGCAGTGGCGTACCTAGGATTTGTTCAAGGGGTGGGGGGGGGGGGGGGGGGGGGGGGGGGTATATCGTCGGTCAAATTTCCGAGGCCGAGACCAGGACCAGTCAACAAATTTCGAGGCCGAGACCAAGACCATTGTTTGAATATCGTGTAATTTTTGAGGCCGAGACCAGGATTTTGCAAAATTTTCGACGGCCCGAGACCAGAATTCTTCAAAATTGTCGAGGTCAAGACCAGAATCCTTCAAAATTTTCGAGGACGAGACCATTGGTAATGATGGTCGAGACCACTAAAATGTGGTCTTGAGACCAGCTACAAGTTGTAAAGGGGGGGGGGGGGGGGGGTTCAAATCCCCCAAAACAGTCATTTGTTGATCAAAGGGTACGCCTATGTATTGTAGATGGATAGACTGAAAACCAGTTCCATGGTTCCGACGGTTGTTCAACTCTCTGCGTCCACCTGTTAGGAATTAATATGCATTATTCATTTTAAAAATAGATCCTAATTTAGTGTCTGTTATGATTGTCTTACTGAGTCTAACAACAGAGTCTTCAACTAAAGTTACAGTATTAATAAATAATGTATTAGTATAGCTTTACGAATACAACAACACACAACAACAACCCCGCAGTCCCCCAGTATTCGTGCTCGAGGGTGCGTTGACTGCAAATACCGTTGTCATGGGAACCGATCTGATTTGGTGGTTGTTGTGGGTAAACGGTAAGCATGTGGTCGAGCGCCAAGCACGACCATGCAAGAGACTTTGATTTTTAATAACAACCTTAAGGAAGCTGCATTTCATTCCAATGGCGATGAAACCGTCTCTCAATATGCCATGTATAGCCTATGCTGGCTAGCTGAGAAGCTATACCTGCGCATCTTCAAGGCCCACATTTATGAAATTATGCTATCTTTACTATATAAAGTATTTTATACTATAAAATATGGTATGTATATACTAAGCACGGTCAAGAGACTTTGATTTAAAAAAATAACTTAAAGGAAATAGCTTTCCATTCAGGTAGCAATCAAACCGGCTCGCCATATACATTGCCATAATGGTGGCTAGCTGAGAAGCTACATGTGAAGCTTCAAGGCCCATATTCATGAAACTATGCTATTTTTATACTATAAACTTGTCTCTTATACATATTCTGTAAAGTATGGTAAGCACTAGGCACGACCAAGATACTTTGATTTATAAAAAAAAGAACCTCAAGGAATTCCATTCCAGGTGACGATGAAACCGTCTCGCCATATGCCCTGATAGCAGACTGACGTCTTTATGACGTCTTAATTTGATCGTAAACTGGTAAACACGTCATATGTCGTACAAACGATCAGAATACGACGTCATTATGACGTATTTTAAAGACCATTTTTGACATGATGACTTATGTTGTATAAAAGACGTAACATTGACGTCATTATAACATCTTTAAACGACCATTTTTCCACTATTTATTTTTGTCGTAGGAAAGACGTAAAAACGGTGTCATTATAACGTCGTTCAAAGACCATTTTTCAGAATGTATTATTGTCGTGTAGAAGACATGATAACGACGTCTTTATAATGTCGTTTAAAGACCATTTTTGCCATACGGGTTTATGTCGTATCAATAACGCTATAAAGACGTAAGTTTGACGTCTTTTCAAGACCAATTTTTGGCCATCATTGTTTGTCGTATGGACGCCCTTTTTACGACGTTAATGTGACGTATTTCAAAGACCATATTCCAATTGTTTTTTGTCGTATGGAAGGACGTAACAATTACGTTAATATTACGTCATTTAAAGATCACTTTTTCAGTATTTATTTTTGTCGTATAGAAGACGTAACAACGACGTCTTTATGATGTCTTTGAAAGACTATTTTGCCATCATTTTTTGTCGTATGGACGACCACTTTACGACGTCATTTTGAAGTCTTTTCAAGACTAGTTTTTTGCCATCATTTTTTGTCGTATGGACGACCTTTTTACTACGTCATTTTGACGTCTTTCAAAGACCATTTTTTTCACTATTTATTTTGTCATAAAAACGTCTAAAAATTGACGTCTTGATGATGTCTTTTAAAGACTATTTTTGCCATTATGGTTTGTGTCGTACGACGACGTTAATACGACGTCATTATGATGTGATTTCAAGACTAGTTTTTGCCATCATTTATTGTCGTATGGACGACCTTTTTACAACGTCATTGTGACGTCTTTCAAAGACCATTTTTTCCAATGCTTTTTCGTCATATTAAGGATGTAAAAACGACGTCATTATCACGTCATTAAAAGATTATTTTTAAGTATTTATTTTGTAGTATAAAATACGTTATAACGATGTCTTTATGATGTCTTTGAAAGTCCATTTTTGCAATTAAGGTTTGTGTCCTACGGACAACATTATTAAGACGTCATTTTGACGTCTTTTCAAGACTATTGTTTGCCATCATTTTTTGTCGTATGGACGACCACTTTACGACGTCATTTTGACGTCTTTCAAAGACCATTTTTTCACTATTTATTTTGTCATAAAAAAGTCTTAAAATTGACGTCTTCATGATGTCTTTTAAAGACTATTTTTGCAATTAAGGTTTGTGTCCTACGGACAACATTATTAAGACGTCATTTTGACGTCTTTTCAAGACTAGTTTTTTTGCCATCATTTTTTGTCGTATGGACGAACTTTTTACTACGTCATGTTGACGTCTTTCAAAGACCATTTTTTCACTATTTATTTTGTCATAAAAAAGTCTTAAAATTGACGTCTTCATGATGTCTTTTAAAGACTATTTTTGCCATTATGGTTAGTGTCGTACGACGACGTTAATATGACGTCATTATGATGTGTTTTCAAGACTAGTTTTTGCCATCATTTAATGTCGTATGGACGACCTTTTTACAACGTCATTGTGACGTCTTTCAAAGACCATTTTTCCAATGCTTTTTCGTCATATTAAGAATGTAAAAACGACGTCATTATCACGTCATTAAAAGATTTATTTTTGGCGTATGGACGACCTTTTTATGACGTCAATAAGACGTCTTTATGTCGTCTAAATTGCGTAATTTATGGTACAAATTGACGTCTTCAAGACGCCTTTTCGGAAAAAGATACGTCATTATCACGTCAAAATATGACGTCTATATGACGGTAAACGCGGGTGCAAAATCTTCACTTTTTGACGTGAATTTACGACGTCTTAAAGACGACGTACACAAGGTGGAAATGACGTCAAATCCAGACGTAAAAATCGCGTCTTCTATTGACCAATAAGACGTCTTTATGTTGTCTAAATGGCGTAATTTATGGTACAAAATGACGTCTTCAAGACGTCGTAAAGACGCCTTTTCGGAAAAAGATACGTCATTATCACGTCAAAATATGACGTCTATATGACGGTAAACGCGGGTGCAAAATCTTCACTTTTTGACGTGAATTTATGACGTCTTTAAGACGACGTACACGACGTGAAAATCACGTCAAATCAATACGTAAAAATCACGTCTTATATTGACCAATAAGACGTCTTTATGTCGTCTTAATAACGTAATTAATGGAACAAATTGACGACTTAAAGACGTCATAAAGACGCCTTTTCGGATAAAAATACGTCATTATCACGTCAAAATATGACGTCTATATCACGGTAAACGCGGGTGCAAAATCTTCACTTTTTGACGTGAATTTACGACGTCTTAAAGACGACGTACACAAGGTGAAAATCATGTCAAATCCAGACGTAAAAATCATGTCTTATATTGACCAATAAGACGTCTTTATGTCGTCTTAATAACGTAATTAATGGAACAAATTGAAGACTTAAAGACGTCATAAAGACGCCTTTTCGGATAAAAATACGTCATTATCACGTCAAAATATGACGTCTATATCACGGTAAACGCGGGTGCAAAATCTTCACTTTTTGACGTGAATTTACGACGTCTTAAAGACGATGTACACAAGGTGGAAATGACGTCAAATCCAGACGTAAAAAGCACGTCTTATATTGACCAATAAGACGTCTTTATGTCGTCTAAATGGCGTAATTTATGGTACAAATTGACGTCTTAAAGACGTTGTAAAGACGCCTTTTCGGGGAAAAATACGTCATTATCACGTCAAAATATGACGTCTATATGACGGTAAACGCGGGTGCAAAATCTTCACTTTTTGACGTGAATTTACGACGTCTTAAAGACGACGTACATAAGGTGGAAATGACGTCAAATCCAGACGTAAAAATCACGTCTTATATTGACCAATAAGACGTCTTTATGTCGTCTAAATGGCGTAATTTATGGTACAAATTGACGTCTTCAAGACGTCATAAAGACGCCTTTTCGGATAAAAAATACGTCATTATCACGTCAAAATATGACGTCTATATGACGGTAAACGCGGGTGCAAAATCTTCACTTTTTGACGTGAATTTAAGACGTCTTTAAGACGACGTGCACGACGAAAAACGACGTAAATTTGACGTCATTTTTACCAGTGTTTGCTATCAGGGATTCATTATTGGCTGTATGCCATGTTGTTGGATCATACATAAGCCATATATGGTTTATGTTGGAACTGTGTATGACACTAAATACAATATTTATGTGGGAGTGGTGCATATTTATTAGTGCGTCAATTATTTGCTTTCTTCGTGCAAAATATATCAAATCATAACACGCTTTCCCAGATGCAGTTAATCTTAAGCCCGAATTTCCTATCTAGGTATGCACCAGATTGCACAATTTCAAATTCATAAATGCAAAATCTTTCTTACCGTGGGAGGGGAATACCCCCTCCCAAACCCTCCCCCTCCCTCCCTGCCCCAGCCCTCAGGCGCTTCGCTCCATCGGGACTCATTATTGGCAGTGTGTTGTTGGATCATACATAATGTTGCATAATTATGGTTTATGTTGTGTTGTGTGTGTGTGTTTTGGGGTACATATTTATTAGTGTGTCAATTATTTGTTTTCTACGTGAAAAATATATTTAAACTTTCTGGTCGATCAAATCATATCACGCTTTCCCAAATACAGCCGAATTTCCTATCTAGGTATGCATCAGATTGCACAATTTCAAGTCCAAAAATGCAAAAACTCCCTACCGTGGGAGGGGGGACACCCCCCTCCCACACCCTCCCCCCGCTCAGTCGCTTCGCTCCCTCGCAATGTCTCACTCTCACCTCTGGCTCAAACTTGGCAACCCAGAGTGTGGTTGGGCATGAGCCCCTATACACACCAAAATTGTGAGCCCCCTTGGGGTTTTGCCCAACCCCCCCAAAATCCAAAACTGCTTCCGGCGCGCCTGCCTCTGACCTAATAAAACAAATATGCAATTTAGCTGATTATCTGTATAATGCTAATTCTACAACAAATGTTCAATGTTGCCAAGGTAACATTGCTAAATTATCTAAAGAAACCTTTAAGCACATGAGAAAAAACAAACAAATATTGGACTGTCTACAACCTATTATCGCCTACAGGAATAATTCATCATCGATTATAAACGATAGTATCAAAGTGGAAATAACCCAATGATGCCAGGGTGGTAATATTGCTAGATTTCCTAAAGAATCCCTTTAGAACATGAGTAAAAACAAACAAACAAATATTGGACTTATGAACGTCTACAACATAATAGGATCGCCTACAGGAATAATTCATGATCGATTATAAACGATCGTATCAAAGTGGAAATAACCCAATGATCCCAAGGTGGTAATATTGCTAAATTTTCTAAAGAAACCTTTTAGAACATGAATAACAAAAGAAAATACAGTAGGACTTATGATTAACGTCTTCAGGTCTAATGGATACAGGATTCATTCATGATCGATTATAAACAATCGCATTAGAGTGCAAAGTAAAATTCCAATTTTTATAACTATTTACATTGAAAACATTGTTATTATGATCTTGTTTTTGCAGATATTAAAACTAATATAAATACCAACCTGTTTTTAATATTTTCAACATGATTTGCAAATTAATTATTTAGGCATCAACTCTTTGAAATACTAAACAGTCAATACTAACCATTTAAATCTCACATACTAAGAAGCGGGATATATATACGGAACCTATACGACAACTGATCAGTAAGGTGTTAGACGTAGGTTATAGGATAGGATAGAATAGGTTTAGGATTTAGGATAGGATTATGTGTTACATGTTATAAAACTGTTGACTGTGGAATATACTACAAGACATAACCATCTCAATTTTTTAATTATTAATAATGTAAAAATCGCTTCAAAATATGACGTCAATACGACGTCTTTTCGTCATAAAAAGACGTCGTTAGCACGTCAAAATATGACGTCTATATGTCGTGAAACGCGGGTGCAAATCTTCATTTTTTGACGTGAATTTATGACGTCTTTAAGACGACGTACACGACGTGAAAATCACGTCAAATCAATACGTAAAATCACGTCTTATATTGACCAATAAGACGTCTTTATGTCGTCTTAATAACGTAATTAATGGTACAAATTGACGACTTAAAGACGTCATAAAGACGCCTTTTCGAAAAAAAAAACGTCAATATCACGTCAAAATATGACGTCGATATCACGGTAAACGCGGGTGCAAAATCTTCACTTTTTGACGTTAATTTACGACGTCTTAAAGACGACGTACACAAGGTGAAAATCACGTCAAATCCAGACGTAAAAATCACGTCTTATTTTGACCAATACGACGTCTTTATGTCGTCTTAATAACGTAATTAATGGTACAAATTGACGACTTAAAGACGTCATAAAGACGCCTTTTCAGAAAAAATACGTCAATATCACGTAAAAATATGACGTCGATATCACGGTAAACGCGGGTGCAAAATCTTCACTTTTTGACGTTTATTTAAGACGTCGTTAAGACGACGTACCCGACGTAAAATGACGTAAATTTGACGTAATTTTTACCAGTGTCTGCTATCAGGGTAGCTACGACCACATTGCTTTTAGAGCATAACCTCAGCTACAACATATCAAAATCTGGGAGAAAATCGATGGAGAATAAACGAGATATGGTTGGAAGTCCGCCGTGATCGATTTCAAAATCGATTAAAATCGGTTAAAATTCGCATTTTCAAATTTAACCCTCAATAAGATGACGTCATAACATTTACTTAGATAAATTAGGTATGAATTCGTATCTACAACTCATAATCTTTCTGAATATAAATCAAGTTGGGGTTTATGGTATACGTATCACCTAATAATAATAACGTTTTATTTACCCAGGGTAGCCACTTCAGTGACGAACACTGCTCTTCCATCGGGCTTTGCATAGCATTTAACTGTTACTATTAGTCTTACTCTATGGCTAGAAGGCAGTAGGTACCAGCGTTATAATGGTCTTTGGTATGACCCGGCCAGGGTTCGAACCCACGACCTCCCGTGCATGAGACGGACGCTCTACCACTTTAGCCACATGCCCGGTAATAAAGCCATGAATGGACAATGAACTTTTATGTTGTATTCAATAATCAATAATCAAACCTTCAGATAAACACAAATGTATTAACGCAAATAACAGTAGGCCTACTGGGAAACGCCCCAAACACACACTCTATGGCTAGAAGGCAGTAGGTACCAGCGTTATAATGGTCTTTGGTATGACCCGGCCAGGGTTCGAACCCACGACCTCCCGTGCATGAGACGGACGCTCTACCACTTTAGCCACATGCCCGGTAATAAAGCCATGCATGGACAAAAAAAATAGCCAAATAAACAGTATTGGGAAACGCCCCAAACACACACAAACGAATCAGAAATATATTTCTATCACCTACTATTATGTGAAAGAATAATTATATCATAACTTATCTGCTAATGTAAAGATTTTGACAAAAATGCTTTGAAATTTACAAATTGAGCACTAACAGTTTTGAAATGTTTTGAAAGATCAATTTAACCGCGTATACGCTGGCTGCGTGCAAAATATTATGCCAGCGTTTTGACGGTATGCGGGCTTGTCGATAATTATACTGAATGCGATACTTTCTCGTGTTACCATTGTGTAGGGCTTCCTTGAAGGGTCATAGGGAGATTGATTGCAAGCAATAAATTATAAGCCGCAATTACATGTAATTGCAAATCAGAAAAAAATAATTTTGCACATGAACCAATCAGATGTGTGTTATCTTATCGGACTTGTAATTAATTTAAACTCTTTTTGCAACAGTAGTATGTTGAGGGATTGTTGTTTTAATTATATTACATGAATATGATATTCAATAATAACATTTTATCAGCCACCATACGGCATATATATGTTTGTGTCTCCTCTGTCAGAGTGTGAAGACATGATTGAGCCATCTCGTATGTATTACGCTCCGTGCATTTTAGTGAAATTTCGCCCTCTTGAGTCTCGATTTTGTGAATCACAACAACGTTATCATGTATGTATATCTCAAACCAATCAATTATAATATAATTTTTGTATTAAACTGTAGCCACTGAAGCTAGTTTGAAGGATATGTAGTAGGATGACCCCCCCCCCCCCCCCCCCCCCCCCCCACACACACACACACACAAACACAAGAAACTTTTTGGGGTAGGAATTTCTCCACATTGCAGATATCTTCCTGACCATCTTCTATGCGCATTTTCTGCCCATGTCTCCATCCGTCTCACCCTAATTTCCTTTTATCTTCTTCATTGTTTATGCCTCAAACAATCGTTTATGCTAGATACATGTAACTTGAAATTGTTTCATAGCTTGCGATTTGCATTGAATTATGCATGTTAACTGTATATAATTATATGAACCGCAAACTCAAAAGTCGTTTACGTTATTTTTACGTTATAATATGTTTTCTCGGTCAAATTCTTCAGAACAGCACATAAACAGACGATTCGATCATTCAATTTAGAGCGATTTTCTTCAAGTGCTGTTCACTATATTTTCAAATTTGTTAATATGCAATTAAATGTTATACACCCGCCTGTTTAGTGTTTGTCTTACTCAATTTAACACTGCACAATCGTCATTCAATTAGCGCCCGTTTGGTTTTCCGCGTCAAATTGAACGCTCTTTCGACAATTTTGTTAAATATTTCGGTTTGACCGGCAGGAATTTGCGATGACTGAATGATCATCAATAAATGATAATCGAATCCCAATCGTCAGTCAATTTCGTGCTAAATATATTACATGTAGTAATCTAATCGTCAACAGCTTTGATTGCTGTACTGACGAATTTGACCGGGAAAACCTTATAATAAGAACAAATATTTTCCTTTGTATTTGCCAAACCAATGCCCAATAACACATTTACACTATCTAACCATTCTAGTATTTTACATTTAATAGTATAATTGTTCCCATCATCCCAGGCCTCCAGGCCTCATCTCTCCCATTATTCCAGTCAATTATATCTCAACTACCTCAGGCTCTACATTTTGTCACTCGTATGGTGAGGATATAAGGGCGATTAGTGAAATGTCGCCCTCTTGAGTCTCGATTGTGTGAATCACAACAACGTTATGAAATCATGTACTTTTCTCAAACCAATCAAATATAACATAATTTTTGTATTAAACTGTTTTGTTTTTGTTTTTGTTCAAGAGGGTGTAGTCACTGGGGATAGTTTGAAGGATATGTAGTAGGATGACCACCCCCCCCCCCCCCCCCCCCCCCCACACACACACACACACAAACACAAGAAACTTTTTGGGGTAGGAATTTTCTCCACATTGCAGATATCTTCATGACCATCTTCTATGCGCATTTTCTGCCCATGTCTCCATCCGTCTCACCCTAATTTCCTTTTATCTTCTTCATTGCTTATGCCTCAAACAGTCGTTTATGCTAAATAATTTGAAATTGTTTCATAACCTGCGATTTGCATTGAATTATGCTTGTTAATTTTATATAAATGAACTGCCAACTAAAGAGTGTTTATACGTTCTTATGTTTTTTCGGTCAGATTCTTCAGAACAGCACACAAACAGACGATTCGATCATTTAATTCAGAGCGATTTTCTTCAAGTGCTGTTCGCTATATTCATTTTCACTTTAAGATTCAAATTCGTTAATATGCATTTAAATTGAATCCTTGATTCATTTTCACTTTAAGAGCATTCAAATTCGTTAATATGCATTCAAGTTGTATCCTTGGCTTGATTATATACACCGTCCTGAATGTTCGGCGTTTCTCAATTTAGCGCCCGTTGATTTTCCCGCGCCAAATTGAACGCTTTTTCGACATTTTTTTAAAATTGAAACTTCTTTTATATTTCGGTTTGACCAGCAGAAATTTGCAAGATTAAATTATATTCTATAGTTCACCAAATGATAATCGAATCCAAATCGTCAGTCAATTTCGTGCTCATTGAATACAAGTAATTGAACCGTCAGTTTGACAGTTTCGATGGCTTTTCTGACGAATAACCAAATGTATCGAAAATAATATCGCTAGTGATATTAGTTTGTCTCGCAATGTAGGTCAACTAGTAATGTAAAAGATCACGACGTTTCGTGTGCCGCTGCAACACTTTGTCAAGTGATATAATCTAATGTAAGCAATTGTGTTTTATACTCTTCTTTGGCTCCAAATGTTTTCCAATTTGATTTGCCAAACTAATGAATCACTTGACATGTTGGAGGTGATCCCCCGGGATCATATCTCAACTACCTCAGGCTCTACAGTTTTGTTTTATTCTGAAACTCTTTTATTTTCATACATCAATTCCTCACACGATCTTTCTATGAATGATTCGAAACCTAGGCGGGGACGGGGTCTTTCGATTTCAGCAGGAAATAATTATATTCATTCTATTTCCGTTCACCTATCACAATACCCATCCCGCTTTGCACAGGAGCACGGTTCAATTATACCATTATCATAAGAAAAATACATACTTATATATACGTAGTTTGTATTATTTTGATTTAAACAAAATTAATTTGTTATACTAGTCCATATTGTAAAAGAAAATCGTAATTAATAATTATACGTTATAAATAAGAGATGATATCACATGAACTCGCTATGGGAAAATATGAACATAATTAGGATACATGAATCATATAATATGACTAGCCCCTAGCCCAACGTGCCGAAAATGAATAATGATTATGTAACATTATCATAACGCTTGCATAACCAGAGATATGGGAGTCTATCCAGTGGGATCCAGTGTCCATTACTTGGAAATCAAAGAGGCAAAACGGCCCAAACCATTCCCTCTTCCATAAGTTTCAATGGCTTGCATTGTGATTGTGCATACTGCGCACTCTGCTATTCTGTGGGATACTCGCGATATGCCAGCGTGTGGACTGTAGTCGTAGTTACGACACGCTATGACGTCATGGGGGTGAAGTATCGGTCCCTTGTGGTGGAGGAATAGTCTAGCTCATTCAGGAATAGTCGGTTATTCACATTTATAACCTATTACACATTTTCGGTCACCAACTCTGTCGTACTCGCAAGGAATGATGTATATTTTATCAGTAACAAATCATGTCTTGAAAACAAGTAATTTCAAAACATTCAATGATTAATTTATACATCAGATGGAGTTTGGTCTGAACAATCGTAGACTACGCTATTTGTATACACCTGTAATTTAGCTCCAGTTTCGGTATACGCTCCAAGCCAAAATGTTCCCCGATACCAGCGTGTAAATTCGATGATGCAGGTTATCGTACTATAAATACAGTGTAACAGAAATAGGTGACTTTGATCGCGCCACTGAATTGTGATAGTAATACTAATACAAATAAAAGTGGAACGTTATATCTTCAAAAGTTGTATCTAAAACAAAGACGAATAACATTAAAGTGAACGGAGGAAAAGTTGATCATCGTTCTGTGGAATATAATACTCGGAATATATCACGCGCTAAACTAAATTTTGAGCTTTGTCCCGAACTTTGTAACTGAAAATGGATTCTTCTTCTTGATGGGGAACGACTGAGTTGTGCACGGACGGGCGCGATCGGCGGCAAACAGGCCGAGAGAAGGGGCCTGGTTTGGAGCCCTGCGACCAGTGAGTGGTGTCGCTTCCCCCGAAATAAAGTGAAAATGGCCCCGCGATTCACAGCCAACTCTGCCACGAAGTGGATGCAATCTTCGTGGTATTGCTATTTAATAATATTATGTATATGCATTTCATCACAAGGTAAGCTTTGTTTGATTTGATTAATAGGCCTACTGCTTGATTATTATAAATATTTAAATTATCAAATATAAATTATAATTCTATATTCTTCTTTTCTATTTCCTATGAAAAAATAATATGTACACATAATTAGGTTGAGTGTGACAGATATCAATTTATTCTACAATTTATTGCTGAAGTAAACTCTTTTTAACAAATGAATATTTTTTATTTACATTCATTTAAAAACAAATGCAAATCATGGTTCAAACACAATCAATCAAAGCTGGTGACAATCATTGTTGGTGATTGGTAGTGCATAATGAGAAGGATGATCGTGATTATAATTAAGATTACAGTGATTAGGTTGATGATGATATGATCCAAGATGACAAATGAGGGTGATCGACTGATCATGATGAAGATGAAGATAAAGATGATAATGATAATGTGTAGGAGAAGTAAGAAGATGATCAAGACAAGGAGGAGGGAACGGATATAGTTTGAGGATGATAAGAGGCCGGAGGAGGGGAAGGGAGGGTAGGATGATGAGGAGGTGGTGAATAAGGAGCAGGAGGAAGAGGGTGGTGGTGGGAAGTAGGGAACTATGGAAAAGATGCTTAGAACTGCTGACAGTGATACTGATGATGCAGAGATGGATAATAATGGCAGTTGTAGTGCATGATGAGTCAGAGGAGCTGGAGGATGAAGAGGAGGAGGAGGAAAAGGATGAGATGGAGGAGATGGAGAAGGAGGAGGAGGAGGAGAAGGAGGAGGAAGAAGAGGAAGGGGAAGAGGAAGATGAAGAGGAAGAGGAGGAGGAGAATGAAGAGGAGAAAGAGGAGGAGGATGAGATGAGGAGGAGGAGGAAGAAGAGGAGGGGGAAGAGGAAGAGATGGAAAAGGAGGAGGAGGAATGGGATAAATAGGAGAAAGAGGAGGAGGAGGAATATGAGGAGGAAGAGGAATAGGAGGAGGAGGTAGATGAGGAAGATGTGGAGGAGGTGGAGGAAAAGGAAGAGGACGAAGAGAAGGAGGAGGAGGAGAAGGAGGAGGATAAGGAGGAGAAAGATGAGGAATAGGAGAAGGAAAAGGAAGAATAGGAGGAGAAAGAGGAGGAAGAATGGGATACATAGGGGAAAAAGGAGAAAGAGGAGGGGAAATAGGAGGAAGAGGAAGAGGAGGAGGAGAAGGAGGAGGAAGAGGAGAAGGAGGAGGAAGAGGAGAAAGAGGAGGATGAGATGGAGAAGAAGAAGGAGGAGGAAGAGGAGTAGGAGGAGGAAGAGGAGGTGGAAGAGGAGAGGAGGAGGAGGAGGAATGGGTGGAGGAAGAGGAGGAGGGGGAAGAGGAGGAGGAGAAGGAAGAGGAAGAGGAGGAGGAGGAGGAGGAGGAGGAGGAGGAGGAAGAGGAGAAGTAGGATTAGGAAGAAGAGGGGGAAGAGGAAGAGGGAGAGGAGGAGGAGTAAGAGGAGGAATAGGAGTAAGAGGATGAGAAGGAGGAGGAGGAGGATAAGGAAGATGATTGGGATGATTATGAGGAGGGGCGTATGAGTCTGATGTGGTGGAGGAGGCAGCAGCAGTGCAGGAATTAATTAATTTTCCTGGCTCCGGGCAATAGGTGAAGTGCTAGCCTGTTAAAATATATATGTGTTTTTTTGTTTTATTTTTTACAATTATCATTTTAAATTTTAAAAGCATTTGAGAGGCAGGAGTCTGGAAACTGTAGTACACTGCGGAGATGGATTTTAGATGTAGCCTAGTAATAGGTGATTGTTATCATGGCACTTTGACTCTTAATGTATCATTGTGATAAATTTCAATTATTTCATAATTTTTCTTTTTCAGGAGTGTCTGCAAATTGTAACTGCACAGATGACTGTGTAGCCAACTGTCCCAGTGGATATTACTTCGGATCAGCTCAAGATGCCTGTGTTGAATGCCCACCTGGATACTAGTAAGTAACAATGGGTATACTCACGATCAAACAATAAAGCACAATTTGTCTTAGAATCGAATCAACTAACGGTTGATTGTAACAGTGTTTGTAACTGAGTACTAACTGTATGGCTGTGTAGCCAACTGTTCCAGTGGTTATTACTTTGGATCAGCGCAGGATGCCTACATGAGAATGCCCACCTGGATACTCAAAAAGGACTTAAAGGGAGCGTTGAGTATTGGTATTTTCCGAAGTGCCCCCCCAAAATTAATTCCAACAGATTTGGTTGATTTCAGTTCCATATGAAAGATCATCGAAAAAAACATGGGAAATGATAATAATTCCCAATCAAATGCTCTAATTGTTGTGCAATTTGCTTTCAAAATATTATATAAAAGTGTTTGATGTCCGGACATCACTTTTTAGAGAACGCTAGCGCGAGTCGCTAGCGATCTAGGTCGTCCTGATAGAGAACTGAAACTAAATATTTTTGTGCACGCTAATTGTGCTTAAAACTATATATATGATACGGTACTTACCAGCAATTCACTCTCCAATATGTGATCCAACTATCGGGTGGATTAAGATTATTATTTTTCCCTCCATTCCGCAAAAAAGCAGTGATATATGTGCCTCATGGACTTGTCTCCGTGTGTTAGCGCGACTCCGAAACGAAAGGCGAACAAACGGGGCTTGCAATACATGTACATACTACACATACTATTACCGCGCACTGCACTACAGTCCCGTATTAGGACCTAGAACGCTAGTTCTTCGCGCTGGCGTTAATTTGACACTTCGAGTTGTAACGGCTCTTTTTGAATGATAACAGGGGTTTTATTTTGTGGTTTGTAATTGTGTATACTTTTTGAGCATGGTGAAGTAATAAAGTAGTTTGTACTGTAATCGTGCAGGTTTTGGTTACTAAAGTTAAGTTTGACCAATACTCAACTACCCCTTTAAGCTCCATGTAGACAAAAATACTACCTCAAAATTGTGTTTTACTGTACATCTACAAGTAGATTTTCATGAAGATTACTATTAGTACAAGTTTGTAAACAAATTTTCCTCGTGGGAAAACCCGGTAAAATAAAAAGATCAACTTGTAAATTCACTGAAATAGGAACCCCCATAAAAAGATTGAGTCCAGGCGAAGGAAAAGGATGTCATCCACCGGCACCGATTCCATCATCTTTGTGACGTCACAGTGTCAGACAATCACAGTATCGCTTGGTACTCTATTGTCATAGACGTACATGTATAGCCTACACGCTGAGTGCATCTACTCACGTTGACAGAGAGATATTATTACAATTTTTTTCAATATTTGCAAACATTTGTTTTTTATATCATGGAGGATCCACACTCAGATACATTTGTTGAGCACTGCATCCTGCTACAATGCATTTTTTAGGCATTTTCAGTTAAGCCTCAATTTCCAAGCAAATACAACTTTGTTTTACTAGCAAGTCAAAGGCTCTGCATGTAAACCATGCACGTTCGTACTTTGCACTCCGTGCTGTGGTCTACATGTGACGTTATAAGTAACTTTTTTAGGAGTATGGAACACCAATGCGAAAAAGAGCCAACAAATTGCATGAAATGTACCTTTTTTGCCCAACTTAAGGATTTCTTTGAAAAAAAGAGTGTGGTATATATCAATATAGGCACATATACAGAGTGTTTATAAAAAAGCGGAACCCAACTTCCACCAGCTATATCTTAAATAGTAAATGTTATGTTTATTGCAATATATCATCGCAAAGATAATTTAATACTCTTTAATTTGGTACCATATTTGTAATAATTGTGCTTGTAGTTATTGAATTGCAAGCATTTTAAATGAGCAATGTTAAAATTGCTTTGCGCACAAGATTTAGATAATTCATCAACCCGGTCTGATCAATGGTAATTCATTGAAACCTCTCCTTGTGTTCTTTTGTCTTGTAATCCTTTTGTTCCGATCGTTCTTAAGCTAACATGGAGATACTTTTTAAATCGGTTCCTTGCCTGACCATGCAACTGACCACTGAACACGAGCACAAACCTGTGCAGACAGACATTGGGGCATGTGGAAGGATGTTGGGGATGATTATGGACCCTCAACTCTTCTCAAAGTTGAATAAATGTCAAACTATGAATCAAGAAACATCATGAAATGTCACTTGGCTTTGTCTACTGTTTCATTATTTACACTGCATTTAGCAATTACTTTCTACTCTTGTGCGCAAAGTACTTTTTACCACAACATATTTGGTATCAAACGAAAAGTATGAATCTACCTTTGGTATGACATATTGCAACGCTCCAAATTGATCTGCCTGATGGCCCGGGGCCAGTAAAAGTTGCGGTCGGGCCAGTAAAAACATGAAAATGCCAAAGTTTGGTGGCCCGATCGGGACACCAAATGTTTAAACCATTTAAAGAAGACAACATCAAGGAATATAAATCTCAAGTTTGACACCTCTTAAAAACACTTTAATTGTGATTGAAATATTTGCAAGAAATGAAAAGGAGGGACATAAAAAGTCGCAAGCGCACGTACTTGCGCGAGTTGAATGAATCCTTATTTATGCCTACAAATATGTGCTATTTCCTCATATGAACACTCTCCCTTGAATTATCTACTTCTTGCATGATAAATCATGGTAAACTTAAACAACTTCCTGAGGTGTGTAATCACTAATTTATTGCAATAAATATAATTATAATTATGTTTATTAAATAAATTATTGCGGATGGAAGTTGGGTTCGGCTTTTTTATAAACACCATGTATAAAAAGCTATAAACCTGAATCAAAGCCGGGATTTCACATATACCTTTAAAGTATTTCAGTGTTTTTCACATATTTTCAAAAAACTATAACTTGTCAACTATAATGAGCAGAACTTTATATAATGATCAGAACTTTAACAATATGTATGACAGCATTCTCTATTTTTGTCCTAATAAAAAAGTCTGTTGTGTGTGTTGTATCTGACACCAGACGAATAGTGACTACTGTAGATGCAACCTCAAGTTTAGATAAAAGAAGTATTGATGTTCAAATGTCAATAATAAATGTGACCGGCTAAAGCAAAACCCTGCACTTGTCTGTAAAAAAAAAATCAAAATGTAGATTTTCATACCAGTTACCAATTAGAAAGGCCCTATTACAAGCTTACGTCAACGCTTTTTTCTAACAAATTGGTCAATTATTGATTAGCGAAGATGTGATTTTTTCAATTTTGTACACATTATGTGAACTTTAATGCCAATTTCTTAAAAATATGAACTACCGACAAGTGCAGGGTTTTGCTGTAGCCGGTCAAAAATAAATGTGCAGATACCTCTGGCTCTAGTCTCAGTGACCTGGTCTAAAGTGAGACTGACACTGGCTGCTTTTGTAACAGGGGCATCTGAATTGTGCAATCTATTTAGAAAAATCAATACCCGACCATCAACACATCCATTGAGATATCACTACTTCCCGGATACAAGATACACAAATTCCTTACTGGTGTTTGCCTAGACTCAAGTATGTGATATCAGTCCCCCCCCTCTCATCTGCAGAATGAAGTATCATGTACATGTATACACACACACACACACACACACACATACACCATTGTTTTAATTTAATTAAAAGTTTCCTTGTTTACCTTATTCCCTTCTTTATTTTCTGTGTACAATATATATGGTTACAAGTAGTTCCTTACACACGCTTACATTATTACACACACAATGTAACACACAAACACACTAACACAATTTCTGCTACAACTTTAGGCCACACATACATAATTATGGCAGGCACATACATACAAATGCATGCATGCACACACACACACACACATGCACCCACTTGCTGTGCAGCCTGTCACGCTTGTTTGCACATCACGACAATAGGACTTTGCACAGCAGGGCAGCAATCAATGAATCAATGGCCAGTTTATGTCCCTATGTACTTAATACCATCTTCGGCTATGAAAAGCGCACAATACTCCCAGAGTGTGGAAGCCTTTTAGCGCATAAGTAGGATGAAAATACACCACGGTTTACACTTGTTGGCGTTCCGTTGCTAAGCAACTGACACTTGTTGTGGTGTGCTTTGCAAATAAAGATGTTTGAGGACTCCAGCATCAATTAAACATTATCAGTCTCAAGTGTAGACCTGCAGCAGAATGGAGTGTGGAAGTATTACCCAATATTCTTGAATGATATGCTTGGACTAAATGTTAACTGCCTGAATGAAAGTTTAAGATCAACCAACAAATGTTTAAAAAATAATATAAAATCTACTATAAATACATGACAACTGGATGAACAATACAGCTAATGTGTACATAGCCATAGTTATAAAACGCATTATATTTTGTTTTTACATGGAAATCATGGAGTATATAATACCTTCAATTCTTATTCTAGAGTACCCTAAATTCTGTTATTCACAGGAAAAGTGTAAACTTGACAAAAATAGTGTAATGATGTTGTTTGCTTAAATTTGTTAGTTTCCCCGCTGGTGGTACATGACACAAGAACGAGGCCATTAATTATCTGAAGTAAATCAAAAGAATTTGAAAACAAAACTGATCGTCAAAGTGATATGAACTGCGGGGATTTTATTGATTGATCTTTGACCAGGATTATTGATTTGTTCAATGGGTAGTACTACTACTAGTAGAACTCACACAAGCATGACACAGTGAATTGTACCATAGATTGTACACACCATGATTATTTTTGAGTTAATTTGATTCCATTTTGTGGTACTTCTCCAGTGCAAACAACTACACTAACTGTGGATTATGGAGTCCCATTTGAAAATAAACAATTTACGGTAGTAATTCTGAATGTATACGCCGTATTTAATTTGGGGGGGCAGGCAAAATTGAAACCAGTTTCATCCCTGACTCTGATTCTCCCATGTACTATCCATGGACATTGTGCAATGTAAATAATGAATATTTCACATTTACATGTAGTTCACATTTTACTAAGATTAAGTTGTGTATAGATTATCTAGAAAAGGTAAGAGCTTTTTTTCATGAGGAAATAAATTGGAGTTCAATGCTTCAATATCAATGCTGACATTTCTATAGCTTTTTTTCTATCCAAATTGTGCAGTTGTGCTAAAATCAGAACCTTCTGCGATGGCGATATCGATTTTCGGCAAATCAGTTTTTATAATTTTGCCAATATATCAATCAGTAGGCGGTTTCCTGGCCAAATGTTGATAATCACATATTAGTGAAATTATATTCTTTTACATGGTTGGTAATAAGAACGTACATTTAATTTGGTTGTGTGTGGGGCGTTTTCCCACTACTAGCTGTCATTTAGCTTAGCTTTAAGTTTCAACATGGCCGTAATTTATTGGTAAATTGAGATGAGGTACCTCCTGTAAAGTTATTTTAAATGTAAGTGTTCTTGGTGGGGATTCTTGGTGGGCAGGGATTGATCTATTTTTTTACTATCTATATTTTACAATATAATAATCTTTCTTGTACACATCTATAGGTCTTTCACACTGTGTAAATATATATGATCATGAATACAAAATATGTTCACTTACATGTAGGTTACTTCAAGTTGTTAAAAGTTGACAATCAAATGCTTTAAGAAAATCAAATTTTGTATTGATTGCCTTATTATTATAATTTCTAGAATGTTCAGTATCTTCATACATTTAATTTTACTTCTAATTTGTTTTGTTTCAGTTGTTTTGGCAACTCCTCAGCTCCCATGCCGTGTGATGCAGGAACAGCCAACCCGGACCCAGGGGGGATGGAAGCTAGCGACTGCATAGTAAGTAACACATAAATATTGACTAGTGCTGTAACCGATCATCGGATCGGCATGCCGATCACGATCCGATCATACATGATCGGACCGTTTTTGCCGATTTCCGATCATGCAGAAAAAATCGGAAGATCGGATCGGCAAAAAAACAAAAAAAACAAAAAATCTGTTTTTTTTTCTTTGGAAAATGATCCCAAAAAACATATTTTGGGAATATAAATGAATACCAAAGCAACATATATCCATATTAATAAGCCCAAGGTAATCTTGTATGGGTATATGCTTTCATTTAAAACTGATTACCTCTCCTTTTACAAAATTATTCGCGCCGATTTTGAGCTTAGTCCCATGTGTTTCTGAAAGGTTACGCCAAATTAATCACATGGGACTAAGCTCAAAATCGGCGTGAGTAATTTTGTAAAAGAAGAGGTAATCAGTTTGAAATGAAAGCATACCCGTACAAGATTACCTTGGGCTTATTAATATGGATATATGTTGCTTTGGTATTCATTTATATTCCCAAATTGTGTTTTTTGGGGATCATTTTCCAAAGAAAAAAAAAACAAATTTTTTTTTTTTTTTTTTTTTTTTTTTATAGCCGATCATCCGATCCCGATCATCGATCCGATTTCGAAGATCGATAAAATTTTGCCGATCCGATCAAACGATCCGATCATCAAGGTCAGTTATACAGCACTAATATTGACTTTTTATTACTACCCAATGTGTTATTTTAAATCCCGTCAGTGTGATGTCCTGACATAATCTGGGTAAGATCCTACCCTGGTCCTATTAAAACCCTGTCTTAACTGGGAAAAATAGACCTTACCTTGATGTTACCCGAGCGGCATTTGGATAAGAAACAGTAGGGGGTCTGGTCGTAAAACATGCAGCGAGTCTTCGGCCGCAGTCTTAACCAGCCATCCGCAAAATCCTCACTCGGGTAGGTTACCATAACAACCACACCTCCCTCATCACGCAAACAGCTGGGGCTGTGACGTCTTCTATCCAGATAATGTTCCGCGCGCGTCTTAATAGGCCGTTTATCAGGATGTCGTCCGGATGTCGTCCCGATTGGAGCATCTATTTTCGCGATTACTTCACAACGCTAAAATATTTTACGATGCCACTTCATAACTTTTTTCCTTAGGTACCAAATTTGCGCACACCGTGTCAACGATCCCGGAGTTATGTAACATTTTGCGATCGCATGTCACTGAAAATTCAATTTTTAAAAAATTTCTTCCATATAATACAGTTTTTAGATGCACCTTTTATATTGCAGTTTTATGCCCATCTTTTCACATGTACTGTTAGTATTCCCATTTGGCATGGTGAATAAAACCTATTGCATTCTCATTTGCATAAAGCAATAAAATATATAAAGAATAATACAAAGAAAAACAAAGAAAAGATAAAAACAAAGAAAAACATAGACAGCGGTAAAACTAAATCAATTTTCATGATTTTCCTGTTGTTTTATCAGGGATTGTGTAAATTTATATAATCTTAGCATGTATATTGTACCAGGAACACAGTTTTGATTCATAAGAATCAATAAAGAAAAAAAAACAAAAAAAACAAACAAATGTTTGCATAATTAATTAGCTCTAATTAGCATATTCTAATTTGAATTTTGTTTCAACTACATGCACTATTTTACCATGCCAAATTTGGAGTCGATCGGAGTTTCGGTTGCTGAGAAAAATACAAAATAAACAAAAGAATTCAATTTTTGCATAATTAATTAGCTCTAATTAGCGTTCTAATTAAAACAAAAAATTTAACTATGCAATTTGTAGATCTCATGGGCATCTATCACCATGCCAAATCTGGAGTCGATCGGAGTTTCGGTTGCCGAGATCTTAGGGGGGGGGGGCCCTTGTAGCCCCCCCTCCCCCTGTTTTTTAAAGGTTCGAAATAGCGCAGTCTTTTTAGGGTTAAGATGGGTTTAAGATGCTTCAATCGGGGTGACATCGAAGTAAGGTCTATTAAGAGGGTGTTTAAGGCAATAAGCAGTTTCAGCAGTTTTAAGCAGTATTTTGCTTTATGCAACTAGTTGCATTTAAAATTCCCTTAGCTTAATTAAATTCACATTTTACTAAATTGTGACTTTCTAACAATGTGTAAACATGTTTATTTGTCATAGTGTACTTTTTCAGGTCTATAATACAGGGTTGCCAAGTCTCACGCATTGAGCGTGTGACACACGCATTTCACCCCTCTCTCACGCTCTCACGCTGATCTCTTAATATCTTACGCCTTAGAAGCATATATATATTTATTGAAATTTGCATAAGTTGCACCCTAGCTAGATGAACACGTCGCCCGGCGTGCTCGGGGCACGCCAGCCTCTCGTCTCCGTAGCGTGTCAAAACCATTTATAGTTAATTTTATCTTGATTTTCCATTTTGATTTTCGCTAATATTGTATCGTAAATAACACTTATTTCCAATCCGTGTTCCCCTCCCAGTCATGTCCTAGTGGAGGTTACTTCAGCCTGGCTGGGGCAGCAACATGTACCCTATGTCCAGCGGGCAGTGAGTGTAACGCATCGAGTGGTGTCCTCACAGAATGTGTGAGCGGTCAGTACTCACTGGACGGTGATCTGACCTGCACTGATTGTCCAGATGGATCATACTGTCCTGATATCTACTCTGCTCCTATGGTAAGCTGAACCGATTCCCTTCAAGATTCTGAAATCCCCATAGACTCTGTACATAGCCCACCTGGCAGCTCTCGCAGCCAATGGGTTAAAAGAAATACTATTTTTGCACAATCTTTTAAATATTTTGGACCAACGTTGTTTGTATCTCTTCTGTGACCATTTTAAATGTTCCATAAATGTGCTTGAATTTATAAGGAAATAAATATTGAATAATAAGATTCTTAGATAATGTAAATTTAATCAAAAACATCATGTAACGTTTACATGTAGGTATGTATGTAAGGTGGAATTATCTTAAATGTAATTAATATCCAATATACTTTGCCAACGTTTGTCTTCGTGGTTAGTCAGTCTTTAAATTAGTTTGAATGTTGCAAATAACTGTGTTTGAATTAGTTTTGATACTTTTGCACATTTTCATTACCATTACTCATTAGGTAAATGAAAAGTTCTAACAATAATTTATTAAAATTGTGCTGTGGTCTTGGAACATCATAATGGTCATTTAATTTAAACTAATTGTGAAAAAAAAAAGTTTGTAGCCTTTACAAACGTCTTTAATCATGATTTACTAACAATTCATTTGAATTACAAATTGTAACTCCAGTGATTATTAATAATGATGTTGTATACAATATTTCATAATGTATGTCATCTGTTTGTAGAGTTGTCAAGGAGGATACATACCATTCACCAATCAGACGGGATGCGGAGAGTGTGCTGCCGGTACCTACGCATACAATGGAACGGTCCCCTGTCAGTCATGTCCTCTAGGTAAGGAACATGGAATAGTGAATCCACTTTATGTCTTCCTGGGGGGGGGGGGGGGGGGGGTAGTTTAGAGAGGAATCTCACCCTGGAATATCTTGTCAATTTTGATGAAGTGACGTGAATGATAGAACCAACTGGTCAAGATTGGACCCAAATTGGTCAAGAAATTAGTATGTTTGGACCATTTAAATTTAAATCTACATTTTAATTTTTTGTATATTTTTAAATTAAAACACACAAAGGAATATCAAATTATGTCAGTGGTGTCATATGGGTGTTTTCATGTTACACTTAGTCGCTAGTGGAGATGATGAATTAAAATAAGAAACTAAGTATGTTTTATAATTTGTTATGAATGTGAGAACGTGTGTATGTTATATTTTCAAGAGATCACAAGATCAAGATCACAGTTACAGATTGTGATGTATGGAACATTTTAGCCTGTCAAAATTATAATTATGTATTTAAATGTTTGATACATTCTTTTTGTAGGCTACAAATGTCCATCAAATGGTCTTGATGAGCCGATTAGATGTCCGTCGGGTGAATACCAGAACAACACCGGCCAGTCAGCCTGTGAGACGTGTCCTACTGGCTATGAATGCTCTGACCCTGCAGCTGACCCAAACATTTGTACCGCTGGTCACTTCAGTGGGAGTGGGGCTATTGAGTGTACAGCATGTGATTCAGGTATGTCAAGTCAAATGGAGATTAATTGTCTAGATTGTACTGGCTGTTATATAAATGTAGCATGATTGAACATTATCATAAAAAAAAAAATCACTGATTTAAATCGCTTCCATAGACTTGTGTGTTGTAGAAAATATTTTTTGTTTTTGTTTTGTTTTTAATGTATTGTGTTAGAAATATTTCAAAATATATGAATTGTAATATATTTGCCCTCCAGCTATGCTTAAAATACTACAAAATCATTAAAGCAGGGCCCAATAATTGACACTTGCAACTTCCCACTTGCCCAGGGCTAGTAATTATTTGGCAAATAAACGGTCTAATTTGGTTGCCCAGTTGCCGATAGGGCAGCTAAAGTGATCAAATACGAGTGCAAAATTGTAATTCCTAATGTTTAAATCTCATCTAAAACAGGGCAAGTAAACTTTCTGTTTGGGCAAGTGAGATCAAATAATACATGATTTTACTTTCACGAATAGGGCAGTACGAGAAAAAGTTAGTGTGGAGGCTGAAAAAAATCATAAAAATCGCTCTTAGATTTAAAAAAAATCATAAAATTCGCTCTTAGGTTTTAAAAAATCATTATAATCATAAAAAAATCATTAACGAATCATAAACAAAAACTAAAAATCACTTTTTGGTTTAAAAAAATCATTAAAAAATCATAAAAATCGCTCTTAGGTTTTTAAAAAAAATCATTAAATTCGCTCAACATGTGTTTTAAAAAATCATTAAAATCATAAAAATCATAAAAATCATTAAAGAATCATGATAAACAAAAACTAAAAATCACTTTTTGGTTTTAAAAAATCATAACAAAATCATAAAAATCATTAAAAAATCATAAAAAATCATAAAAAATCATCAAAAAGTCATAAAAATCATAACAATTTAAATAAAAGAAATTGATTTGTGTTTGGTACTTGTTTGAATTCATGATTTCCCCAACCCTGGGCTTAGAGCTAATTTAATTGAACTTGTTCCGGTTTTAATTACCCAAGCATTTTCGTAAAGAAATCATACAAATCACAAAACCCTGGTACAACATACATTAATACATGCAAAGTAATTAAAAAGGTGCCCCAAATCAATGATTAGCACGTTTGTTGTTCCATCTCTGTCCTCTCTTCCAATAGTTGTAATGCACTGTATAGTCTACAGGAAAAAAAAATGATCGAATCACAAACATTTTCAATGAATATTGGGAAAAAAAAAAAATGTGATTTAAATTTTAAAAATCGTGATTTAAATCAAATAGATCTTTTTTTTTTTTAATCAAGATTTTTTCCCAAACCTGATTGTTATACATGATCTGGGGGGTGTTTCAGAAAGATTCTAAGTTGGACTTAACTAGTATGCAAAGCCATGTGTAGCCGAGTACATATTCAAAAGCGATTAAGCAAGAGTTTTAGACCTTTTATGCTGCATCAAGAATATGAAATCTCCTTGATAATAAGTACAAATATCAATCATTTGAATCAACGTTGTATGCCTTTGAAAAAGGACTTTTAAAACAATTTGTTTAAAGAAACGAATGGCTTTCCATACATTTTAAGTCTAACTTGGAGTTAAGTTCAACTTGGGATCTTTGTGCAACACCCCCCTGTAGTATTATGTTACTCACAGGTCTCTTCATTGAGACAGAGGCTGTTGAATGCACTACATGGGAGGCTGAGGATGAGTAAAGCCCTCCACACACAGAGCCGACTCGACCCGATCCGACTGGTTTTCAGTAGGTTCAGCTCAGTATACTTTGCCTTATGACTCCTGTTTTACCAGTCAAGAGCCAGTCAGAAAGTGTTTGAGGCTGATTCAACACGTTGAATCGGCTACGACTGAGCAAAACTGACTCTAGCCTGACTGAAAACCAGTCGGATCGGGTTGAGTCGGCTCTGTGTGCGGAGGGCTTTAGATGGCTTTGTGATGTTTGGAAGTGCCTTGACAGGTGATACATTTTCTTACTGAACCTGTCCCTTCAAAACACCATCATAAAGAGGCATAAAGAGGCAGAGGTAGTAATCCAAACAATATGGCTCAAAGAGCAAAGATCTTCATGGAAAAACAGATCCCTCTCGAATTTACAGTAATAAAAGAATGGATTCAATAGCTCTCTAATTTGAAGTATTGGTTTAGGATATGGAAACGTGGTTTGCATTTAATAGAAAACACTTGTAGTTTTGTCAACGAGCAAATCCTATTTTTGTAATGACTAAGGAATATTTAAATAAAAATATATCCAGTTAATATAGTGCGCTTCATTGCAGTTTTTCATAGCAACCATTACTGATGGTTATCTTTGAATAATATGTCCAGTAATCTAAACCCACATATTACAAACAAAGATAGTTCAAAGTGTAACGATGGCAAGGTTTTTTTCTTCTAGTCTCTGTTATCAGATATTTTTATGAGATAGAGGGGAGATTGATTTGATGTTTGGCTGGTTTCCATAGCAACAGCTTGGGTTCGCTTGTCACAGAGAGTTCTGTCCTGCCCTAATTATTTCTGCCTGAGGCACTAATTGATTAAATTTAGCAAGATTTATTTTGGACCTAATTTTTTTTCTATATGGATCAATATCATAGTGTAAGGCTCTTTAGTAATTTATGACTTTTGTTTGGCAGGCATGATTTATGTGAAATATTGATTTAAAATGGAAATTTAAGTATGCTGCCTGAGGCACTAGTTGATTAAATTTAGCAAGATTTGTTTTGCTTTATTTTTTATTTGGATCAATAAATCCATATTTTTTAAAATTTGTTTGTCAGGCATGATTTATGTGAAATATTGATTTAAAAAGGAAGTGAAAAGGAAAATGAGGCATTGTCAGAAATCCCATTGTAAGATTCAGTTAGGGGGCAATTAATATGTCTTGCACTCATTCTCAATCAACAACAAATATCTGCTTACCTTAAACCAATTACCTAATTAATATCGGAAATAATATCGCTAATGATATTCGTTTGTCTCGCAATGTCAAACTAGGAATCTAAACGATCACGACGTTTCGTATGCTACTGCAATACTTATCGTACGCTGTTTCGTTAGGCGGGCCGATCCAGTGTCCCGTTGATTGGTTGTTTGCCCGTGTGCACCAGCCAATCAGCGTGTTCCGTTGTCGACCTATCAGGAACGCAATCGCTCATGCGAGATTGTGATGTTGGGAGCCACGGTAGAGCATAAAAGCCGAGTGTCTACATTCGATATTATCATTTGACAAAGTATTGCAGTAGCATACGAAACGTCGTGATCGTTTAGATTCCTAGTTTGACATTGCGAGACAAACGAATATCATTAGCGATATTATTTCCGATACTATATCCGCAATGGATTATATATTTACTATTACCTAATTAATATTACATTTATGCAGAGCTGTTGCAGCAGCTTAGGAGTGGAATAAACTTCCCTCCTGTATAAAAACAACTCCATCAGTGGATGTTTTTTAAAAACTCCTTAAAACGTACCTAAATACCTAGTACATGACACTTGATTCGCTATTATTTTGTTTATTAGGCTAATGTTTTATGATTTGTTGTTATATTGAATACTATTGTGAGCGCTGTGATATAGTTTACTATGAATAGCGTAGCTAAATGCCTCATGATAATAATAATTACGATGCATATTGTTAAATGACATAACTGCATATTTCACATAAAGTGTCATGCAATAATTCAAACCCTATTTAGAAATACATGTAAGTAAGTCCTTATGTTGTAAGTTTAGCATAAAATATTGTTTACGGTGTCTTTTAAATGCTAGCCCCACATGTAGAAAGGTCTTAAAGGGGTTATAACCAATCATGTATAGTGCTATTGATTGGTAATTTACACATGGACAGTTTTTGTAGATTATAATCTGAAAAGAACATACCAATTATTTTCTGTGATATTTTCTGTTGAATTCGTGCTTGATCTTTATCTGCTTCCAAAAGCATTTAGTGAAGATCAATACATGTTTAATTATTTTGTTTTCTTCTCGCCTTTAAAAACGATTTTTCCCTTGGAGCCTGTTCAGCACTATTTTGATAATTCATACAGATCTATACCTGACAATACCTTGTTTGAATCACTCATGGAATGCTATAAACTCTGTCTTGGTTGTTCTTGCATGTTATAACCTGGATAATGATGATCTTTATTTACATTATTCTGACTCCTTTGTATAACCAACTTTCTCTTAATTTTAATACAATTTAAGTGATTATGTTATAATGACAATTTAAAGGGGACATCCATGCAAATTTAAGCTTCTAATGATTGAAAGACAGATATTCTAGGTCACAAAACACAATTTTGTATGAAAAAAGTATGATTGTGTGTTTGTATAATTGGTTTTGAAATTCTAATGACAAAAATTCGTGAGAGACCTTGTTTTCTCCCACAATGCACCAATTTATGACGTGATGGACTCACTATGTGCCTATTTATGTTTTTTCACTGCAGCGAATTTGTTCTTTTGATTGGACCAATACAGTGCTCGATCATGAATAGTTTCAGCTTAAATGCAATGGATACTTCTTCACTGATGGTTTGGTACATCTACTTGTACCCCCTCCTGTCCTAATAATCTATCCATGCAGTTACAGAATTAACAACACGTTCTCTTAGAAATAAACCAACCTGAGTCAAATCCCGAAAATATTCAAGCACATTGATTTATTCCCAATATACTGTATTTTTTGTTAATCGTCCGGAATGCCCCTTTAATATGAATGCTGATTCCCTTCTGTTATTACTGCTCTTATTTTTTCAGTTCCACATTTATATTTTGTGCATGCCTCTAACCCCAACTCTTCCCTGTATCTTCAGGCTTTTACTCAGATATGTCAGGCTCACAATCCTGTATCCAGTGTTCCTCTGGACACTCCTGTAGTGCTACAGCACAGACACCTTGCGACCCTGGGTATTACAGTAATGATGGGGCTACATACTGTATGGAATGTCCTGGTGGGTTCTCCTGTAACGGTACAGGAAATCCTGTAGAATGCCTCGCAGGAACCTATGCAGCAAATGGAAGCGATATCTGCACACCATGTGAAGCAGGGTTCTACTGTCCTGAAGACAGCACCATTGAACACATCCAGTGTCCCAATGGCTACGTTGCATCTGAAACCAACACTGTGACTTGTTCAGAATGCAGTCCAGGGTATTACTGCACCATCTCAAACGAATCACCTTGTGCATCTGGTTATTACAGCAATGCTGGTGCAGAGTTTTGCATGCAATGTCTTGGAGGATATTCCTGTAATGGTACAGGAGATCCCATAGAGTGCCCTGCAGGAACTTTTGCCAACAATGGAAGTTATGTCTGTGCACCATGTGAAGCAGGGTTTTACTGTCCTCTGAATGGAACCATTGAACACATCCAATGTCCTGAAGGCACATTTGCTTCTGGAAGTACCTCTGACGAATGTACAGATTGCAGAGCCGGATACTACTGCACACCCACAACAGAAACAGCCTGTGATGCTGGATACTACAGCGAAGCTTCGGCATCCTCCTGCAACCTCTGTCCTGGTGGGTTTGGATGTCCTGGAGGAGGTGACAATTACACCCAGTGTGTGGATGGCTACTATGCTCGCAATGGCAGTTCTTCATGCACAGCTTGTGATGCAGGATACTACTGTCCAGTAGGTGGGATGTCCGAACCAATCATCTGTGCAACTGGCACCTATTCAGACTCCACTGGTGCCTCCAGCTGTAGCCAATGTGATGCCGGCTACTATTGTACCCCTGAAACAAGAACACCTTGTGTAGCAGGCTATTATAGCAACGATGGTGCAGATACTTGCATGCAGTGTCTTGGAGGATATTCCTGTAATGGAACAGGAGATCCTGTAGAGTGCCCTGCAGGAACTTATGCCAACAACGGAAGTGATGTCTGCATTCCATGTGAAGTAGGGTTCTACTGTCCTTTGAATGGAACCATTGAACACATCCAATGTCCTGAAGGCACCTTCACAACTGGAAGTAACTCTGAAGAATGTACAAATTGCAGAGCCGGACACTACTGCACACCATCAACAGAAACAGCCTGTGAAGCTGGATACTACAGCGAAGCTTCAGCAAGCTCCTGCAACCTTTGTCCTGGTGGGTTTGGATGTCCTGGAGGAGGTGACAACTACACCCAGTGTGTGATTGGCTACTATGCTCGCAATGGCAGTTCTTCATGCACAGCTTGTGATGCAGGATACTACTGTCCAGTAGGTGGGATGTCCGAACCAATCATCTGTGCGACTGGCACCTATTCAGAATCCACTGGTGCCTCCAGCTGTAGCCAATGTGATGCAGGCTACTATTGTACCCCTCAAACAAGAACACCCTGTGTAGCAGGCTATTATAGCAACGATGGTGCAGATACTTGCATGCAGTGTCTAGGAGGATATTCCTGTAATGGTACAGGAGATCCCATAGAGTGCCCTGCAGGAACTTATGCCAACAACGGAAGTGATGTCTGTATTCCATGTGAAGTAGGGTTCTACTGTCCTTTGAATGGAACCATTGAACACATCCAATGTCCTGAAGGCACCTTCACAACTGGAAGTAACTCTGAAGAATGTACAAATTGCAGAGCCGGACACTACTGCACACCATCAACAGAAACAGCCTGTGAAGCTGGATACTACAGCGAAGCTTCAGCAAGCTCCTGCAACCTTTGTCCTGGTGGGTTTGGATGTCCTGGAGGAGGTGACAACTACACCCAGTGTGTGATTGGCTACTATGCTCGCAATGGCAGTTCTTCATGCACAGCTTGTGATGCAGGATACTACTGTCCAGTAGGTGGGATGTCCGAACCAATCATCTGTGCAACTGGCACCTATTCAGACTCCACTGGTGCCTCCAGCTGTAGCCAATGTGATGCCGGCTACTATTGTACCCCTGAAACAAGAACACCTTGTGTAGCAGGCTATTACAGCAACGATGGTGCAGATACTTGCATGCAGTGTCTAGGAGGATATTCCTGTAACGGTACAGGAGATCCCATAGAGTGCCCTGCAGGAACTTATGCCAACAACGGAAGTGATGTCTGTATTCCGTGTGAAGTAGGGTTCTACTGTCCTTTGAATGGAACCATTGAACACATCCAATGTCCTGAAGGCACCTTCACAACTGGAAGTAACTCTGAAGAATGTACAAATTGCAGAGCCGGACACTACTGCACACCATCAACAGAAACAGCCTGTGATGTTGGATACTACAGCGAAGCTTCAGCAAGCTCCTGCAACCTTTGTCCTGGTGGGTTTGGATGTCCTGGAGGAGGTGACAACTACACCCAGTGTGTGATTGGCTACTATGCTCGCAATGGCAGTTCTTCATGCACAGCTTGTGATGCAGGATACTACTGTCCAGTAGGTGGGATGTCCGAACCAATCATCTGTGCGACTGGCACCTATTCAGACTCCACTGGTGCCTCCAGCTGTAGCCAATGTGATGCCGGCTACTATTGTACCCCTCAAACAAGAACACCCTGTGTAGCAGGCTATTATAGCAATGCTGGTGCAGAGTCTTGCATGCAGTGTCTTGGAGGATATTCCTGTAACGGAACAGGATATCCTGTAGAGTGTGCTGCAGGAACTTATGCCAACAACGGAAGTGATGTCTGTATTCCATGTGAAGTAGGGTTCTACTGTCCTTTGAATGGAACTATTGAACACATCCAATGTCCTGAAGGCACCTTCGCTTCTGGAAGTAACTCTGAAGAATGTACAAATTGCAGAGCCGGATACTACTGCACACCATCAACAGAAACAGCCTGTTCTGCAGGCTACTACAGCGAAGCTTCAGCAAGCTCCTGCAACCTTTGTCCTGGTGGGTTTGAATGTCCTGGAGGAGGTGTCAACTACACCCAGTGTGTGGATGGCTACTATGCTCGCAATGGCAGCTCTTCATGCACAGCTTGCGATGCAGGATACCAGTGTCCAGTGGGTGGGATGTCAGAACCAATCATCTGTCCCAGTGGCTACTACTCAGGTGATACTGGAAATTCAGCTTGTGTTCAATGTGGTGCAGGTTACTACTGTAACCTGACGTCCGCGAATCCATGTGACCCAGGTTACTATAGCAACGACGGTGAGACTTCCTGCTCGACATGTCCGGGTGGCTACAAGTGTCCAGGAGGGAACTCTACTGTGTCTATCTGCAGTGCGGGTTACTATGCCCTCAACGGGAGCTCAACCTGCACCCCCTGCGATGTGGGATACTTCTGCCCATTTAATGGAACCCCTGAGAGACTTCCATGCGCCACAGGTGATTCATATGTGCCCATCTGTTGAAATCTGTGTTTGTGTGCTGTTCGCACATTGCATCAATTGTGGTGACCCATGTTACCCATGCTGCGCACTACTTGCAACATGATATGCACTTATTATGTTGTACATATATATCATAAGAAAGGCCACATCACAAGCTTTTATATCCTGCTTTTAGAAAGGCCACATCACAAGCTCTCCTATCGTGCTTTTAGAAAGGCCACATCACAAGCTTTTATATCCTGCTTTTAGAAAGGCCACATCACAAGCTTTCATATCGTGCTTTTAGAAAGGCCACATCACAAGCTTTCATATCATGCTTTTAGAAAGGCCACATCACAAGTTTTCATATCGTGCTTTTAGATAGGCCACATCACAAGTTTTCATTTCCTGCTTTTCATAAGGCTGCATCACAAGCTTTCATTTCATGCTTTGTTGTAACAAATTGGTTAATAATTGGCAAATATATTGTTTAAATTTTACAATCATAAGTCTTTTACACATATGATGTGAACTTAAAATTCAATTTTCTTCAAAACATGAATAATTATATTTACTTATGCTCGTTTCCATGTTACTGGTGTCGTTCATCAATGGATGCATTCGTACCCGACCGGCTGGACATCTGGTGTCAACATAGATGGACAGCTTTCAGACCCTTGGCCAGTTTACTATGGATTCCCGCAAGGATCTGTACTGGGACCGGTATTGTTCAGCACATATATCACCTGATTCTCAGAAATTATTTTCAGTTATAATTTATCAGGTACATTATATATGCTGATGATATACAACTCTTCGCTTCTTATGATCTGACAAGTTCTGACGATGTGGACAGATCCCTTTCTCGCTTGTCTGCCTGTATCTCCGCAATATGGGATTGGATGTCTGCAAACTTTCTCAAACTCAACAATACCAAAACTGACTTTGTTGCTTTGGATGGTCCTACAACCTCATTCACTCATCTGACAAATGTACATCTTACGACTGCAATGAAGCCATACCCCTGTCACCTAAAGTAATGAACCTATGGGCGTACATGGACTCTTCATTGAAACTCAAACCACATGATAGCACGCTCCTGCAATTTCGACCTACGCAACCTATGGCGCATTCCATGAGGCATCGACAGGAAAACATGTCATCACGCAGTTCAGGCCCTGATCATCTCAAGACTAGATTACTGTAACAGCTTGCTCACCGTCCTTTCAGCTAAAGACATGAAACAAATTCAAACTATCAAAAACCGGGCTGCTCGACTGATTCTTGGACTTGGCCGCAGATCACCACCTGTACCTCTTCCGTTGGTTACCCATTTCTGAACACATTAAATTTTAAGATATGTTTGGTGGTTTAAAGAATTTTGAGTAACTCTATATGTCAAATTGTATTGTACGTTATAACCCTCCTCGCCCCCTTTGTTCATCAAAAGATACCACTAGATTGATTATACCCACTTCAAATTATGTTAATTTTGGTAAAAGATCAGGAATATTAGCCCCAATGATTTGGAATAGTTTACCACAAATAATAAAAGAACTTTAAATCACTCACTACATTTAAATCACACTTAAAGACCCACCTTTTCCCTCTTTTACGATTGAACGTTCAGTTAATATTATGTAAGCATTCAGTTTTTTATTGTATAATTTAATTTTCTATGTTTTTGTAAGCGCTATGTTTTCCACATCAATAGCATATTTCATCTAACAGTTATTATTCTTACCTTTTATATATAAATTCTCATTCTTTTCTCTGTTACTCCTTTTTTTTTTAGTTCCACATTTATATTTTGTGCATGCCTCTAACCCCAACTCTTCCCTCTACATGTATCTTCAGGGTTCTACTCAGATATGTCAGGCTCAGACTCCTGTAACCAGTGTTCCTCTGGACACTCCTGTAGTGCTACGGCACAGACACCTTGCAACCCTGGCTATTACAGTAATGATGGGGCTACATACTGCATGGAATGTCCTGGTGGGTACTCCTGTAACGGTACAGGAAATCCTGTAGAATGCCTCGCAGGAACATATGCAGCAAATGGAAGCGATATCTGCACTCCGTGTGAACCAGGGTTCTACTGTCCTTTGAATGGAACCATTGAACACATCCAATGTCCCGAAGGCACCTTTGCTTCTGGAAGTAACTTTAAAGAATGTAGAGATTGCACAGAGGGATATTACTGCACACCATCATCAGAAACAGAGTGTGATGCTGGATACTACAGTGAAGCAATGGCCACATCCTGCAACCTCTGTCCTGGTGGGTTTGAATGTCCTGGAGGAGGTGACACTTACTTCCAGTGTGTGGATGGCTACTATGCTCGCAATGGCAGTTCCTCATGCACAGCTTGCGATGCAGGATACCAGTGTCCAGTGGGTGGGATGGCAGAACCAATCATCTGTCCCAGTGGCTACTTCGCAGATGATACTGGAATTTCAGATTGCAGTCAATGTCGTGCGGGATACTACTGTAACGTGATGTCCGAAAACCCATGTGCAGCAGGCTATTACAGCAACGCTGGTGCAGAGTCTTGCATGCAATGTCTTGGAGGGTATTCCTGTACTGGAACAGAAGATCCTGTAGAGTGTGCTGCAGGAACTTATGCCAACAACGGGAGTGATGTCTGTACTCCGTGTGAACCAGGGTTCTACTGTCCTTTGAATGGAACCATTGAACACATCCAATGTCCCGAAGGCACCTTTGCTTCTGGAAGTAACTTTAAAGAATGTAGAGATTGCACAGAGGGATATTACTGCACACCATCATCAGAAACAGAGTGTGATGCTGGATACTACAGCGAAGCAATGGCCACATCCTGCAACCTTTGTCCTGGTGGGTTTGAATGTCCTGGAGGAGGTGACAACTACACCCAGTGTGTGATTGGCTACTATGCTCGCAATGGCAGCTCTTCATGCACAGCTTGCGATGCAGGATACCAGTGTCCAGTGGGTTGGATGGCAGAACCAATCATCTGTCCCAGTGGCTACTACTCAGATGATACAGGAAATTCAGCTTGTGTTCAATGTGGTGCGGGATACTACTGTAGCGTGATGTCCGAAGACCCATGTGACCCAGGTTACTATAGCAACGACGGGGAGACTTCCTGCTCGACATGTCCCGGTGGCTACGAGTGTCCAGGAGGGGGCTCCACTCTGTCTATGTGCAATGCGGGTTACTATGCCCTCAATGGGAGCTCAGCCTGTACGCCCTGTGATCCGGGATTCTTCTGCCCATTCAATGGAAGCATTGAGAGATTTCCATGCGTCACAGGTGATTCAGATGTGCCCACATGTTGAGATCTGTGTTGGGTTTCATGCACATTGCATCGATTGAGGTTTTCCATGTTACTCCTGGCACTGCGCACCTTATCACTATGTTGTACATCTGGATGTACATTCATGTGCACCTCCTATATATATGACCATGCCATCATATAAACAGTTTCATGCTTTTTTTCACTTTGCATTCACATTGCACTCTAGCTCATTATGTATTCACATTTATTGCAGCTTGCTATTACATGCATTTTGTAATATCAATGCCATTATTTTATGCATTTTAAATTTGCACCAATATTATGCTGAACTAATCCATTATGGCTTCATATTGTACCGTAGTGAAAACAAGCATTTTCCACATTGCTTGGTAAGTTGGTTGTGAATTATAGTGATATGATCATGCGTAACATGTTCAGGATAATCGATCCCAACTATTTGGGCTATTGTCCACAGACATGCATGTTCTGAAAACGAAACTGCCCTGAACTAGTTAAATATGATTATGTCATTATGTTTGCATACATTATTTTCACTGCACTTAATTTGCATTTTGTTACATTTCTGCAATATTTTATATTAAGCACATTATACTTATCAAATTGTATGCATATACAGTATATGTACCTTAATTGCCTCTATTTTCATAGTTATCATGATTATGTCATTATGTTAGCATATTTCACTGCACCCTTGCATATTGCTTATAATTCTGCAGTATTTCATAAGCACATTATACTTATCAAATTGTATGCATATGTACATTGCCTCTATTTCCATAGATATCATGTCATTATGTTTCCATATTTCACTGCACCCTTGCATATTGCTTATAATTATGTAGTATTTCATAAGCACATTATACTCTGTACTTATAATCCTTTAAAACGAATCATATTCCACTTTGTAATCATATAAATCACAAAATGTGACCGGCTTTAGCAAAACCAGGCACTTGTCGGTAAAAATCAAAATGTAGATTTTCACACCATTAGAAAGGCCTCATCACAAGCTTTCATTTGATGCTTTGTTCTAACTAATTGGTCAATAATTGGCGAATATATGATTGTTTCAATTTTACAATCATAGGTCTTTTACACAAATTGTGTGAACTTGAAATGCCCATTTCTTCAAAACATGAATTACTGAGAAAGTGCTGGGTTTTGATATGGCCACATATATATCACAAAATAGCACCCCACCCCACCTACACAACGTAAGATGCACAATGCACAGTCACACACCCATTTGCCTTGTAATCATGAAGAAATACACGTTCTCCCCTTAAATTCTATACTCACCTGGGGGTGTTTTACAAAGATTTTAAGATGAACTTGAATAATGGAAAGCCCTTAGTTCATGTGGAACATATCCCCCGAAACATTTAATCACACCATAAAGTCTTTGTGTGAAATTTATGTTTTTTTTTTCTAATTTCAAGGAGATTTTATTTCCTTGTGTGGTCAAAAAACAACACCAGATTAGTTTCAAGATATAAATTATTACTGAAATACTACAAACATTAACTGCTTTTAATGTTTAAATCTAATGCACCATCTGTTCAGATATCAGTCATTAAAACCATTCTGTGCTCCCCCTCCTCCCCAAATGGACCAATCTAGGTTACTATGCCAACGATACAGAGTCCACATCCTGTGAGCAGTGTCCGGAGGGATACCGCTGCACTCAGACCCATCTGGACCCAGTGCTCTGTCCCCGGGGGACATACAGTTCTGCAGGGGCTACATCATGCACTGCATGCCTTGATGCAGAGTATGCAGACTCACCCGGTGAGGGCGCTATTCAAGAATATGTATTTTTTGTACGGCGTTTGGGACTAAAGAAGTTATATATAACAATGTTTCAAATTTTATTTTATTGTATATCAATAGTAAGGCTTTCAAGAACAACTAGGGTTTTTTTTGTTTGTGGGAATATTTATACAAAAATAAAAGAGAGATCAATTTGGTTTCCTCAATTCTTAACAACTGTAAGTTACACAATTATTCTTGAAGTAGAAAATAATGCCTTAGTGCCCACTTTCTCAACTGACAATTATAGTCATTTTGTTTCTTAACTACATAGATGATTGAAATGAAAAGTCTGTTAACATAACTTCCTTATTTTTTGTGACAGGCTCATCCCAGTGTGAGGCGTGTCCAGGGGGGTATTCCTGTAACACCACCTTGGCATCACCACAGATATGTCAACCAGGCTTCTACAGGTAACTCAACGTATTGGCTAAGAGATCAGTGGTCGAGGGCACGATCATGACCCATGACCAGCCCCAGTTCCACTGATCTCTAGATAGGCTTGTGTAATCCTTTACAAAGGCGATTTGTATGCTCTTCTACGTTCTGTTAATTTGTATGTTATTCTAGCAAAGCTTCTACAGGTAAATGATCACATTGGCTAAGAGATCAGGACCCTGTTTAATGAAAGCCCGCTAGCTTAGTTCCTTGCTAAGTCCATTTTGGATGGCGTGGCCCAGAAGTAAACACAGTATATTTTAGTTACTAACTAGGGTTAACTTTGTGGGTACCTAAGGCTTACCCAGCTAACCCTAGTTGGGGACTAGGAAAACAGTTTGTTGCTCAATAAACTTCACATCAAAAATTCACTTAGCAATGAACTAAGCTAGCAGGGTTTCATGAATATGGGGCCCGGGCCCTGATTCATGAAAGGGTCTTATCTTTGTACATACCGGTACACAACCTTGTTATAACTTTTACATTTACAGCAACAGGTGTTGTATGAAAGCATCTTTGCTATGATACTTCAAACCTTGTCCTTTGTGATTGGAACAAACGCCATCCATATACTTTCCGAAGATCAGTCACAGTCACGTGATAGTTAAGACGGTCTCAGCTAAGACACTTTCATGAAATGGGCCCCTGATATCCCTCAGGCTCATGAGAATGTTCTAGCCATGTGATTGGTCGAAATGCACTCATGTGTTAAGATATTTTGTGTACAATTTGTACCATCACCTTCCCAGTCGCTTGTTATTTGTGTATTATTTATATCCCTCATCAAGTAATGTGTCAATTATGTATGCTGGGAGTGAAATGTGCACACACCCTGCTATCAATCTGAAACATTTCTTTAAGATTGATGCTGTAACAGCATATTTATGAAGTAAAAACAAACTAGATTTCAAAACTTCAATATTTGATAACATTTCCCCTCAATTTGTTATTGCAGTGTTTATGCCAGCAAGTATTGTTCTGAGTGTGCCGAGGGGAGCTATGCTGATTCTCCTGGGAGTGATACCTGTACATCATGTCCGGCTGGCAGCTCATGTCTCGACAAATCATCAGGTATTTCACAACACACAGCAGTACACATTTTGTTACATTTTGCTGAATTGCTTCATACATTTCCATCTCCAAGTGGATGCCCAACTAGATACTACTCCCTGGCCAATACCACCCAGTGTATAGTGTTATTCCCTGGTGGTTATGAATGCTCAGATCAAACCATATGCTATGCCATTGTCATTATTATCTTCCTATTGTGGAAAGCTCTTAGAGAATCAATTATTACTATTATGCACTCAATAAATATTCTATTATTATCACACTCTCTCACATTCAAATGCTTTGTTACAGCCCCGAGTGGATGTCCAACTGGTTACTACCTGGCTATAATGCCAGCCAGTGTAAACTGTGTCCCGGTGGTTATGAGTGTTCAAATCAGATCGTTTTCACTGCAGTGCTTTTTAAATTTGACATTAATTTAACTTAAATTGAGTTATTTCATTCAATCTCTTTTGCATTTACATTTTGATTTTCCAGCCCCGAGTGGATGACCGACTGGCTACTATTCCCTGGCCAATGCCACCCAGTGTATACTGTGTCCCGGTGGTTATGAATGCTAAGTTCAAAGCGTTTTCACTGTACAGTGCTTTTCAAATTTATCGTCCTACTAAATTTAGTTCATTTCATTCAATCTCTTTTGCATTTGCATGTTGATTTTTTTTCCAGCCCCGAATGGATGTCCGACTGGCTACTATTCGCTGGCCAATGCCACCCAGTGTATACTGTGTCCCGGTGGTTATGAGTGCTCAGATCAGACCACTTTCCCTGTGCTTTGCCTGGCGGGGACCTATGCAGTCAATGGCACCTCGGGTTGTGTGGATTGTGATGTAGGGTTCTACTGCCCGGTGGATGGACTGACAGAACAAATCGGGTAAGTGTGTAACTGCTCTGTTCCATGGTATGGAAATAATCGTATAATTGTATAATTCATTGTAGTTTTATGATACTTTAGTAAATACATTCTGATGAACGAAGCCTAGTGTTATACAATGTACAATAATGGCTGCCCAGTGTGTGAGGTTTTCAATGTAGGCTTCTACTGCCCGGTGGATGGACTGTCAGAACAAATCAGGTAAGTGTTTAACCGCTCTGTTCCATGGTTTGGAAATAATCATTGGTTCTGCCATACCTTAACGTAGTTAAACATAGTTTAACCTAGTTTAACATACTTACATCATGTCTGACCCATGGTAATCTACCCTATGGTTCACAACGTCCACTAAAGGCTATGTGACAACACCCTAATTATGAAGTGATCAGTAATATCCAGTCAAATTATAATGATTAAATTAGAGTTTCAGCTATTTTCTAATTTTCTCTACTTCCTTCTTCCAGTTGCCTTGATGGGACATTCAGCAATGAGACCAACGCCCAGGCATGCACCGAGTGTCCAGCCGGGTCAGAGTGCCTTGACCACTTCTCAACACCGGTTGCTTGTGGTACGGGATTCTACTCACTGGGAGGCAACGACACCTGCACACAGTGTCCTGCAGGATATGAGTAAGTATTGGAGATGATGATGATGATGAGGATGATGAGGATGATGAGGATGATGAGGATGATGAGGATGATGATGATGATGATGATGATGATGATGATGACGACGACAATGACGACGATGATGACGATGATGACGACGACGACGATGACGACGATGGTGACGATGATGATGATGACGACGACGACGACAATGATGAAAACGGCAATGATGGTGGTGATAATGATGATGATAGTGATGACGATGATGATGGTGATGATCGAGGATGGGGATGATGACGGTGATGATGATGATGATGATGAGAATGATAATGATGATGATAATAATGACTGCAGTGATAATGATAAGGTTGATAATGCCACAGTGATAACAGAACAAATATAACAAACATTCAATAATCCTCATGATATATTGTGTTAATTTGTTCCTAGGTGTCCTACGACCGATGGTGTTGATGATGATGAGGATAGGGATGATGATGATGATGATGATGATGATGATGATGATGATGATGATGATTACAATCTTGTTTTAACATTTATGATGATAATGGCAATGGAGATCATAGTGATGAGAATGACAACCCTGAAAATGATCACTATGATGATGATATAAATGTTATTTTCATTGCTTTGTTTCATTTTTTTAAAAGGTGTCCTACGACCGATGTTTCACCCAATGTGTGTCAAGCGGGTGAATATGCAACCCTTGGCAGTACCAGCTGTGACCAGTGCCCCAAGGGGTCCTATTGCCCCTATGTGGCTACAGGTGCCCCTACCGTGTGTGCTGCAGGATGGTATGCCGACTCTCTGGGGAACTCCAACTGCACTCAATGTCCTCTAGGTAAACCACTTGTGTGTTTTATTGTTGTTATGATAGGACTGTTGTTGTTATCGTTGTAATGATAGGAATGTTGCAAGTTGTTATTGTCGTTATGGTAATTATTTTGATCATCAATCTAGTACTACTATTCAGAGGTGCAGAGTGATAACAAAAAACCACAAAAAACAAGCAATTACTCAAAAACTAGTTTTTTAAATGTCTTTCAGGCGAACCTAAATGGACTTATGACTTTGTACTACACAAGTTAGAAGGCAAATTATTGCAGATTACCTTTATTAATTTTTCAGACTTGTATGTCAATAAAACATGCTATTCCTAGCTATCAATAATCAGCTCAGAGGTGTAAAACAACGCTTTTTCATGGAACACACATAATTAAGTTTAAAATCATGTGAATGTGTTTATCAAATGACTGGTATTTGACTTAGTCATATGAAATAAACATTTGTTTTGTTTATATCCAACGGTCCACATTACATTTACTAATATTTGTGTTTAATGTCCTCAGGTTACAAGTGTGCTGATGAGACCCAGGGGCCTGAGGCCTGTCCATCAGGCTACTACACCGACCAGCCAGGCCAGGAGAGCTGCAGTACTGTGAGTATAGGGGGTTTGATTTAGATTTGTCTGGAATAAATGAAAAAGACAATTTGGCTTCACCTGGAGTCAAATCCGAGAAGCCCAGGTTGCTAGACCAATGATGCAATGCAGGAATTATTATTATTTATTTTAGGGGGCTACTTTTTCAAGCTGATGGTTATCACAAAAAATTACACATAATACCCTATGGCAATTTTAGGGGCTACCTTCCGATTTCAGGGGGCTATTTCAAAAACTAGGGGGCAAAGTTGCCCTCAGCCCCTGTGTATTTCCTACCCTGCCGTGATGTAACTATTGAGCCACAAAGCCATACTGACAACAATGTGGAGGTCTGAGACTCGATTCATGGCCGAGGCCATTTTTTTTCTGGGCTAATTCTCAGTTTTGAAACATGTATTTCTGGTCAGTTTAATCTTTCTTCAAGTTTAATTTTGTTTAATTTGTATTGACTGATTTTGATCATAATAGTGAATTATCCTCAACAGCTTAACCCACTGCAGGGGATTGTATACAACTAACGAATGGGCTTCTTGTGATAGTCAAATCTATTACCGAGGTGGGATCAAAATGATTATTACCCGAAGCGTAGCTGAGGATAATAGTCATTTTGAGCCCACCGAGGTAATAGATTGCCTATCACAATCAAGCACATTCGTTAGTTGTTTTATATCACTCATCAATATCAGTGATTGTGTTCAGCTTATAGCAAAATAAGTGATAATCTCTGAATATTTCATAAAATCGCTTGTAAATTTTGATATAAAAATCAATCGACATTAATGAAGCCAGTATGAGCCTCCAGAACCACGGCGCATCTAATACGCTTAAAGTCATTGTTATTTTGCGCACACAATCACAAAGACGCAAAACTGAGTGCGCACCAACGCGCTGGCAGTTGCGCACATACGCGATGAATGCGTGCTAGCGCTCCCACGGATGTGCTTATTGGCTGTCTTGGCGTTCTTCTTCCCAGGGTGTTAGTTTTTACCAGCAATGTCAATCACGTGACTAGAACGTGTGCGCCATAGAGTACTGCACAAATTTGATCGCGTGTGCATTTTGCTTAAACACATGATCTATGGGACGAACGCGTAACGAACTTTTAGTGTTAATTTTTTGCTAACAGCCCGGTCACATGATTGCGCGGGGATTGCGCGTGTTGTCCAAAACTATCATTTGTCAAATACAATGGTAAAACGATCTTATGAGGGATATAATAAAAGCTAAGTTTAATAGGGAACATGCTTATTGGGGATATATAAAAAAAAGTAGCCTGATATGATGGGGCAGCTTTGATAGGATTTAAATTTGATGGAATAGTGAAATATTAGGGACTGGTTAATTGGGAATAGAAATAAGCTATAACGATAATACAAATAAATGTGACATTGTACTCAATTAATGTTGATTTGATTTAATTTGGTCTAATTTGAAGTGCTATGTTATGCATTTTGCTAACCCTTTGGCTGTTTTGTCTCCCTACTAGTATACATGTACATCACTAATGTACAACCAAGGTGTAGTTGATGGGTATACCTCGCAGGAATTTATTCCTTGAAATACTTGATGCGCCTGCAAGGCAGCTCAGCTGTAACCAGGGTGTTAACCCATTCCCTACGAGTTACTGAAATCTACATAGACTTTGTACACAACCCACTTGGTTCCCGTAGTCAAGGGGTTAATATACTGTACAGTGTAATGCGCCTCAGAATAGAATGTCTAGATTGATGGCGCAATATAAATGCAGGTCTATTATTATTATTATAAATGGGTTATTACAGTTAAAGTGAAACCAGTAAAGAGTAAAACTCCACAAACATTACTTGGAGCTTCTACATTTCTCTTCTACCGTGCTGTTTGGCTTATGGTAAGAAAAGAATAAAATAGGGTTAGATTTTTTTTAAATGCCTCTATAGTATGACGATATCTATCATTGATAATAATTCAGCTCAAGAGCGTTAATCCTCATAGACGTTATACAGTAATTTGTTGTAAAAGCTGACGCAAATGTTTGCTTTTTTAACCAGGAAAGCAGTCAGTGGTCTTTTTCAATGAAACTTTTACACATCATTCGGACATATCTTACAATGATTTGGGTACAGGATTGAAGTCTCAAATGTCATTTTGGGCAATATCTGACACTTTACAGGTGCACCTTTAATGCAACCTGTCATGTTGTTTTGCTCCAGTTGGATGGCATGCGTACTTGTGCTTAATTGCTCCTTGTTGCATGACTGAGCGCGATGGTAATCAGTAATACAGTAATAGATCATGCCCATTGTATAGTGTGGCGGCATTGTACTGGCATCAGTGGCTGTATTGTTCAGTGCACACGCAGGGCATCATGTGGGGGGGGGGGGGGGGGGTCTTTGCCTTGCATTAATATCCCATTGTCAATCACCAAACTGCCATTTCACTTAATGACTATGAGCTGGCACAGGTTGGCACTGGGTGAAAAGTCAATTGATACTTTGGTGTTAATATTGAATAGAGCGTCTGATCATAGAATGTACATGCGTAAATAGTACAGGAGATGGTTATCTTTGAAAATATATGCATTTCAATTTCCCTATGTAAATATATACTATGTGCCTTCTGGATACCAGAATTATGTTGTAATAGATTATGATTCCATTATCACGTACACAGCGACATGATAAACCCTTGGTTTATTTAATTTAATTGAATACAAACAAAGAAAAATAATGCTAAAAGCTGCATTATACAAACAATGTGTACATGTATGTGTAATGAAATGACAGTTTCTGGCCTAAAGTAAGCTTTGAATGCTATAGTTTTTATCTTCACTGGATGCTCAAATAAAACTGCTACCATTGGGAATGCGTTGAAGTATACCATGCGGCATATAAAATGAACTTTTCATTCAAAAAGTCAATCAGTTACATTTTGTTGTTTTTTAAGTGATGAAACTTGAACCCATTCTATGATTTGCTTGTACATACTCTTATTTTTATAAATGGATCTAGTAACTTTGTTGGTATCAGCAAAAAGTGATGGATGGTTAGTATAATGTGTAAGTTTGTGATCTGATACGTCCTCTGAGGATTGTTTTAAAAATGTCATGTTAAATAGATTACACTGATTTTGTTGTACACAGTTACCACTATCCAGTGGATAGTAACAAGTCTGAACACTTGAATCATCAATATCTTTCTAATGAAAGGGAAATTTAGAAAACCGAAACCTGTCCCATGCTTCTTGTTAATAAAAATACAACAAGGTGTGAGGGAACCGCTAGAATTCCAATTGGATTTTGAGGATTTGGTCAATGTTACTAGATCCCTTTAAGGCTCAAACTTAAACCACTAGCATAATTGTAAAGGCTTTGTGTATTAATACCAGATGGCCTCTGTAATTGCATTTTCATAAAACAAATCAATCGGTTATTATTCAACTTGATGTAAACTTAAATCAATTCCGTGATTTAATTGCTTCCCCTCTTTGTTGTTACATGGTTTTATAGAGTGGTGAAGAGTGATGTCATAAATGATGTGATAAATATTTTTGTTAGAATTTTCAAATTTGGACTTCATTTTCAGAAAGAGCATAACAAATAATGTCTAAATACCAAAAATAATAGGAATAGGTTTCGTTTTGGCTGAGATATGCCCATCCGAATGATTTTTTTTGTCAATAGGCAATCAGTGTTATAGTGCACTGGTTCATACATTTTTTTAACCAGTGCACTGTAACACTGACTGCCCATTAAGTAAAATTAATTTGGATGGGCATATCTCAGCAAATACGTAACCTATACCTTTTTTTTTCAGTATTTGGACATTATTTGTTATGCTCTTTCTGAAAATGAAGTCCAAATTTGAAAATTCAAAAAAAGTGTTTTTATGACGTCATGGCTTCTGTACTCTATACTCCCGGTGATGAACCTGTAACCCCTTTAATGATTTGCCTCCCTGTTGGTTGTTACACCCTCTTAATCTTAATGTGATAACACCGTTTACCCTTTAACTGCCTTGCTTCCCCCAGTGCTCCGCAGGGACATACCAGACAGACCCGGCCATGACCAGCTGCACAGAGTGCCCAGCTAACTATAGATGCCCTAACGCCACCCAAGAACCCATTGCTTGTGAAGCCGGTTTTGTAAGCTTATTGCTAACTAACTTACTAACTAGTGATGTAGTCTTGCCCCGAATATCAAGATCTAGTTTTAAATCCGGGTTTTATTTTAGGCCCCTAAATAGGGAGCAAACACAAATTGATGTCTCCTTTTTTTGTGACCATTCATATAAATTCTTTCTCTGAACTGTTGTTTTTACCCGTTCAGGACGGACTGATTTTTGCTATAACATGCATTCTCCATAGACTCCTGCCCAAGTAGTTTGGGGACCAGTCCTGAATGGGTTAATGACTTAAAACACTTTTACAGCCCCAATGAGTTGTTATTTAAAAGGAACATGTTCTTATCTTTGGCTTGTTATTTGGGTCTAGACTACATCGCTGGTACTAACACATGCTTATGCAAATTTGTTTTTAAAATGCATTACCGTAAATAAAGGTGAACTTGATTATTATCAAACAGTATTCAGCTTACTAATATATTGATTTTTTTTATTTTATGCAATCGTCAACTGACTAATCATTTACAAGTGCAATCAAGTTTATCATGTGTTTGGTTCAATGTAGAGAGTTTTGTAATGCTCAAAATGTGCCTATTATTGGCAAGCAGCTTTAATATGATAATGATTAGATGGAAGGAGCACATTACTAAAACAAAAATTAGGAAAAACAATTTAGAAATGGCGAAACAAATTTGTGAATATTTGTATTCAGACTTAATAAAATGTAAATTTACGAACTTGAGTATTTCTTTGCAAATATTTACTGATTTATATTATATATGCAGTTAAAGTAAATCACACTTATGATCCACTTCTATCAGATATGAGGATGATTTGGAGATTTGAAGATGGAGATAACAAATAAAGAAAAAAAGAAATGATTAGGAACACACACTTGTTGAAGGGAACACCAAAACTGGCTTGTTAGGCAGCAAGTATACTCCCCAGGGAGTTGAGAATGTGTACAACATAATTGTGCGGGTCTGAACTGTACCAAATGACCAGGAATAATAATAATTGCTTAGAGGCTGTTCTGCATTATGTAGGCGCTATACAAATATAATTTATTTTTATTATTATTATTAGCTTAAAGGGAAACATAATTCAAATGAACTAACTATGAAGAATATTTGCTGCATGTGCTTGTGGATACTTGCTTTAGTATTGTTTTGTAAACAGCTTACCCTTACCTAGCCCAATACAGTCGATTTTAAATATAACTACTAAAATTAACAAAATACCCCATGTATGTAGTTGTGCTTGAAATTAATTTGCTCAACAGCTTTCATTTGGATCATTCAGTTGCTCAAATAGTCAATTTGAAAGTAGTTTTTGTCAAAACATTGACATTAACATTTATACTTGTAAGTTATGATATATTATTTCACATGGTATAGTAGGTGATTAAAGCATATTTTTCATTTTTTTGGTGTGTGGGCCGTTTCCCAATGCTACTATTGGGCTTTAAGATTAATTTGCTCAACAGATTTTAGTGGGATCATTTAGAGCAATATAGGCTGATTTCTCCTCCAATGAATAGTTATTGTTGCATTACTGTTTGTCTCCCTCTCTAGTTCTCCACCAGTGGGTCTACTAGCTGTTCATCATGCCCTGCAGGCCAGGCCTGTGGGGGCTCTGGCAATGGGCTCTGTCAGGTCTGTATTAAACATTGATTTCAATTCAACTAAATTTGATTTGTTATGGAGCAATCCAATGTAAGAGCCATAGTTGGTACATAGTCGGTAAATGATTCGTTAACTTATGATATGTGTAATTTTTACGTTTATATGTTTGTTATACTATTAAGAACAAACATTATTTATTCTGTTTCTGTTTCAGGAAAAACAAAACGTAATGAAAATATTACTTGAAGTAGAATTAGTGAATATCAATATGTTATTATCCACATTAAATGTCTTTTTATAGGTTGGCGAGTACTCGAATGGGACAGACTGCCTGGCCTGTCCCCCTGGCTTCATGTGCCCGTCCCCCCTGGGTAACCCCCAGGCTTGCCCAGAGGGCACCTACCAGGATGCTTCAGGCAAATCCACCTGCTACCTGTGCCCTGGTGGATCCTCTTGTCTCTCTGTCAGTGGGTCTCCAGCGGCATGCAGCGAAGGATACTACAGCTTGGATGGACAACAGGTATGTTTAGGATTGTGTAGAGGCGATTTACTTCAAATAAAGGGACCACAGTTCCAACCCTATCAATGCCCCGGCATTTAGATGTCTTTCATGCAAGACATATAAGTCTTTTCTCTACCAAGAAAAATACACGGATACTTGGTCAGGACTTATTAAGTTTCCTGTGTTCTTCTAGAACAGCTAGTCTAAAACACTTGTATGGCCTCCGGAGAGTTAAGATAGGGCACAAGATAATTGTTTGGGATTGAACTGTATCAAGACCTACCAGGATACTGCAGGTAAATCCACCTGCTACCTGTGCCCTGGTGGATCCTCTTGCCTGTCTGTTAGCGGGTCTCAAACAGCCTGCAGTGAAGGGTACTACAGCTTGGATGGACAACAGGTATGTTCGGACATAATGCTCTCTAGGTAGTGGAAGAACATGCAGTTTTTGTGCAGTCTTTACCTGAGATGATTGGACTTGCAAGGCAGGGATGGTAATGAGACATTTGAGTACAGCTTATAGTTCATCTATTCTGATGTCCTCTTAGCCTATTCATTGTCAAGAATATTAAGCAACTAGGGTGGAAGTGATGATCAGTGGCTATCCCCACTGCTGTCACATTTTCTGGCTAAATATGAGTCAATTTAAAACAAACTCCTAACATATACATGTAGGTTGATCACAGACTTGTTATAATTCTTTAACTTTTCACATTTCTTTTTCAAGGTGTGTTCTGTCTGCCCTGATGGTCAGTGGAGCAGTGATGGTGCATCGTATTGCCAGCGCTGCCCCGCCGGTCAAGAGTGTCTCAATGGGTCAGCCCTGATACAGCCACGTAACTGCACCGCAGGGAACTACGCTGCATATGGTGCTGGCATATGCTCACCATGTCCACTAGGTATGTGCTATTCCTTACTAGCTATTTTTCGAAGAGTTCCTTTGCAATAAAACACTTATAAACAACAATATTTTCTTGATATGACCACTATATATAGCAGCATGATTCGGTAAAGTCCATTATGTGAACTTTTAACCTTTTTATCTTTTAATTTTATATGATGAACACATATTTCGATGCAAAACCCAATACAGACACATGCTGTTTTGGAGCAGAAACCAATAGACAAACTGTTTGCACACATAATTAATCCAATTAGTATGCCCAATATTGCGTGATATATAGTGTGGTACTAGCCTGGCTTGTCATTTATTCAAGCTGCAATCTATGTTGGTCTAATTCACACCTTTTCAAATATAGTCTTGATTTAACTTGTTTCCACATGTAGTTGCTGTGAGCTCTCCAGCATTAACCCCTTTTAAGGTGTAGACAATGACCATTACATGTATCACTTATGGATTATATACTAGGTCTGTACAGTGAGGAGCAAGCATCTACCTGCACCCCCTGCCCCCAGGGCAGCCTGTGTCTAGTGGCCAGTGACACCCCTGCTGCCTGCCCTGCTGGCACCTACAGCGGCCTGGGAGAGGTAAGCTTTCTTTTATTATTTATATTTTTAAATATTCAATCACAAAATCCGTATAGAATGTAATAATAACGCTCCTTGTATATATCATTATACTTTGTCTATGTTTAACTGATGTGCTCTCAAACAATGATTGGTAAAAATGAATTGATCTCATACAGACTTTACAAGAAATCTCCCTTAACCATATTTTGCAAAATCATGCATTTATTGTTCCTTTTATGTTTGTTATTTATGATTCTTTCAGGGCACATCCTGCACCGACTGTCCAGCTGGATTCTACTGCCCTGAGGCATGCCCTTACTGTACCTACTCCTCAGCTCGCACTGATTCCTGCAACCCATCTTATAATTTCATATGTTTATTGACCTCTGAAATAAGGAATATATTTAATTTTATTTATATTTTTAAAAACTACAGGGCACTTCATGCACCGACTGTCCTGCAGGTTTCTACTGCCCTGACCCAGCCAACGCCCCCCAGCCGTGCCCCTACGGTACCTACTCATCAGCCCGCAATGATTCCTGCACCCCCTGCCCTGGGGGCATGTCCTGCCTCAACCCTGGTGAAGCACCTGCTTCCTGTGACAGTGGATACTACAGTCCAGAGGTAGGATTGTGATTTGAATTGTCATTGTATTCAGTTTTTAAATTGTGTGCTTCAACTTACATGTATGCAATTATTTCTGTAAAATAAGCATTATATGGTCCTGTGATTATGGATTTACATCTGTGTTTGATTTAGTTTTTTTTTTTCTTAAAGACTCATTTGCCAGCTGTGCAATGATGTAGCTATGCTAAATATGTAATCCGGTGAAAAAATGTAAAGAAGACTTGGAACAGGGTCTGGGGAGAATATGTTTTTAATATAGCCTAGTTCCAAAATGTAATCGTTTAAAAATTGCAAATTTACAAATTTTATTTTGTAAGTATTGACATGCTCGAAGTGTGGTACAAAATCAATTTATATATTTACCCTTATTTCTGTCCATAGATGCTACCAATGTGTTTGTCCTGTCCGGCTGGCATGAGCTGCTCAATATCCGATACATCCAACTGCTCTGCCGGTGAATACAGCCTCATTGGTCAGTCAGGCTGTACCATGTGTCCATCTGGCTATGCCTGCCCATTCACTGACCAGTCACCAGTAGCATGCGCTAGTGGTCAATCTACTAATGGATCCATGGGGAGTGTGGAGTGCTATGACTGCTCGGCTGGAATGTACTGCTCCGATCCTACGTAAGTGTATCTCTCTTTAAACCAAGTTCAATGAATAATAATTTGCAACAACGTTTTGCTTTAATAGCATAATGAGTGATATCATATCTACATGTGAGTGCTTTTATAACCCTGATTTTCAGGCACACACTTACAATGATAATGATTGTGATAATGGTCATAAAAGACAATGATAGCGAGTAACGATGGACATTCACTAGTTCCCCAATATATACTTTTACAAAATTATCAGTTTACAATTGAGAATGTAGTAGTATTAGGTGATTTGAATTGCCATGGTCGTTATATTGCCTGCATTAAATCCTTGGATGGTCTGCCGATATAATCTCTGTATCGAAATGCAGAATATCATCACAGCTGTCCGCCATGAGCGTACTGTACGATTTGCCTGACCAGAATTTACTACTATTAAAGTAGAATTGCATCTCACGGACAAAAATATAAATAAGTGGTTATTCAAATGAATTGTTTGTTATACTGTTTTTTGTGTCTACAACAGACTTGCCCCAGCAGACTGCAGTTTGGGTTCATACAGCCTTCCATTAGCTACCAAGTGTTCCTCCTGCCCCACTGGCTATGAGTGCCCTGTGGTTGATGAGTCACCAGTGGCATGCCAACCAGGGTTCTACGCCACCGGATCACAGACAGCATGTACAGGGTGTGCGGTTGGTCAGGCATGTCCATCTACCAAGGACCCTACTCAGGCATTCTCCTGTCTTGCAGGTCAGTTGAATTGCTAGTTTTCTGCCCATATACTTTTTGCCATGTTTGTGACAGGGCTTTTAAAGAAGAGTGAATCAATTATGTAAAGGAACTAGATGTAATGTGTCTAATTTGATGTTTGTATCATCAAGGAGGTATTGGCTTTCAAACACCTCCTTGGTATCATACATGTATTTTACAGACTCATGTTCACTCATCGGTCTGTGCAATATATTCATGATTAGAATGTGAACGTTTCCTTGGAAACTTGAAAGGAAAGAGAAATTGTTGACATATGTTTTTGGACCACAAACAATATATATGTTACTTTTTATCATGCACTTTCTTCACCCATTTAGTATGAGAACATGTGATCCCAGGTTCCCATGATCATTACACTCGGTCCCTAAGCTTCTATATATTTGTACATTATCTAGGCTCTTACTCTCTGGGCAACCAGTCCTACTGCACCCTCTGCGAGCCCGGTAACTACTGCCCAAACACAACCACAGATGATTACATCATGACCTGCCCAGCTGGAACCTATGCCCGTGTGGGGGCGTCCTATTGTAACAACTGCCCCTCTGGCTGGCAGTGCCCACAGACTGACGGCAGTGGCAATGGCCAGTGTGCATCCGTAAGTTGTATTTCTGGTTACTTTGCATTCAATATATAGGCCAGATCTCCATGTACATTATGTGGCAAATAATTTATCAACAATTCAAACTAAGGCAGGGGAAAAGAATGTTGTAAAAAAATCTGTTCTGCTGGCACGTATATGTATACTCATGTGGGGGCATCCTACTGTAACATCTGGCTGGCAGTGCCCACAGACTGATGGAAGCGGGAACGGCCAGTGTGCATCCGTAAGTTTTATTTCTGGTTACTTTGCAAGAACACAGCACGATCTTCATTTACTTGGGCAAATATTGTATTTACTTATCTCTTCAGGCTATTCAAAGTTGAGTGGTAATAATACTTCTTATCAAGTTTAAGGGGACTAGTCAAATTATGATGACTTTAATGATTAACAAATGGAGAAAAGGCCCACATGAAATTCGGCCAAACAAACGGCATGTACTAAGAAATCAACTGCTGGGTATAACTTTGCAGCGTTATCCGATGAAGAGTGAGAGATCTATCAATTTGAATGTGTTCAATCTTGTATCTCATTTCAGGGATATTTCTCTGAGGGATTGGAGACTGCTTGCCATGCCTGTCCAGCCGGCTATGAATGTCCATCCACATCGGTCAATAACTCCAGGCCATGCAGTGTTGGCTTCTACTCAGATGCTGCCGCAAAGGTAATTTCCCCCCTCCTTTCTACTCCATGTTTCCAAATTCACCTCTCATCTTTGTATAATGTACTTAAATCTGTATTTTATTGATACTTGAAGAAAATATCTCCTTAAAAGCGCCATTTGGTGCTGTCCTGGAGAGGCAGTGCAGTGCAGTGCCAGTGAAGTGCGTGGATGTGATGTTCTATTTACAGGTGCTTGGTGCTACTGTGCAGGTGCATTTTCTGTTGGTTGTGTTTAAAGTGTCCGCAGAGTGGGAGGCGCCGCCATCTGTATGATGTTGGGCATGGCTGCATCCCCGGAACTCTGGGCGTATTAGTGGCCACCACTCCCTATAGCTGCTAACCTGTCTAAAGTGGCCACTGAACAATATCCCCTGAATCTATATCTACATGTGATGACATAAACGGTACCCTGGGGTACCAGACGAAAATCCGCCATATTGCTTAATTATTTATTTAATTTTTAGGGCTGTACTGTGGGTATAGCGTGCATACAATCGCGCGCTGCACTGCATGCACCAGGCAATACGGTTGTACTTCAAGTGGACACAAGATGGCGCTACTGCGTATGTCATCATGTGTGTACATTGAAGTCCTCTGTGTACAATGACCAACATGCACCCTTATTCAGTATTCTTGTACTCTTTCTCTGTGACCAGTTAAGTATTAACTCTAATATGTTTGACCGTCCACCCCACAGTCCTGTAGCCGCTGCTCACCAGGCAAGGAATGTCCAGACAGGGATGACTCCTCCACCATAGCTGACTGTGCGGAGGGATACTACAGCGTCGGTGCTCAGCAGGCCTGTACCATTTGCCCTGCGGGGTACGCCTGTCCCATCACATCCAGCTCATACAGGAAGACATGCACAGACGGCTACTATGCCTTGGCAGGGTCAACGGTAAGAAAGAAGTCAATCCATCATTTTGGGAAGCTGTTAGTCTCATATATTATTATATTGAAATATCAATACTGTTTTTATGCCTTCGCCAACGAAGTGGCCGGAGGCATTATGTTTTTGGGTTGTCCGTCCGTCCGTATGTCTGTCCGTACGTCCGTCCGTCCGTCCGTCCGTACGTACGTCCCGTTTTCGTTCTCGCGATAACTCAAGAACCGGTTGACGGATCAATTTCAAACTTGGTATGAGTGTACATATTGGGGTGGTTATGATCTGATTACATTTTAGGGTTCATGAGGTCAAAGGTCAAGATCACAGGACTCAATATATATGTGAAAAAATGCCTCTTTCTCGCGATATCTCAAGAACCGGTTGACTGATCAATTTATAACTTAGTACGAGTGTACACATCCGGGTGGCAATGATTGGATTTGATTTAAGGGTCATGAGGTCAAAGGTCAAGGTCACAGGACACAATATATGCAAAAATGGCTTGTAATGGCAAAATTTCAAGGTCTAAATATCAGATTTCAATCAAACTTGGTACCTAAATGTATCATAAAGAGTCAACGTAGCCTTAAAGTTTGGGGTCATATGGTCAAGGTCACAGAACTTGAAATGTATGAGAAAAAAATTAATTCAGGATATTAAAATCGCGTGATAGCGGAGGCATAATTTTTGACTGCGCGCAGTCGAAGATCCATCTAGTTTGGTTTTTCTTTTTTAGTTATGATTATGATTTCCTTTATATTGATATTTACAATTCAGCAGTTTAAATTATCTTTATACAGGACATTCTAACTGCAGGAAAACAGTTATAAAGTACATTTTATTGAACTTGTGTCAATTTATTTTGTGGTGTTTGGTTCATAACCACTGTCTTCAATAAGAAAGTTAAGTTAAATGCAAATTAAATATATTTGAATGTATCTTATATTTCTTCATTGCTTTGTTTGTCCTAGGAGTGTACTGACTGTCCAGCCGGTCAGTTCTGTAATGATACAAGGACCTCACCAGAAGACTGTGACACAGGCTACTACAGTTTAGGTAAGTCATCAACAAGATATTGATTATTTAAGCCTTTTCCAATATTGCAGCAATTGAAATTCAGAACAAATATATATTGCCCGTCACAGTGAGATAAACCCAGGAACTTATTGTTTGATTTCTGCATGGTTGAATTAACATTACCTACATGTAAGCTTTATGTTGATGTAAAGGCTGTCATATATCAACCATGCAACACAACGGTATAAGTTTTTTCTGAGGACAATGTTGCACTTATACTTAAAATAAAAATTAAAAAAATATAAAAACATTTTCCATATTGTCATATATTGTTACAATGTTTCTGTATAATTCTACCAACATCGAATATCACGATGCACACTTCATTATCAGTTTCTTTGACATATTCCCTATATATTTGTAGGTTTGCAGACGGCATGCACACCTTGCCCCATCGGCTACTACTGCCCACAGACAGACTCCGGCCCCGTCATCTGTGATGCTGGTTTCTTTAGCAACCAGTCCAGCAGTGCGTGCTCGGCCTGTGACCCTGGCTACTCCTGCTCTGAGGGGTCAACCAGTAAGACTCCAACTGAAGGGCTGTGTCGCCAAGGTAATTTATTCTACTTGGACTGTTCATGTAGCGGAATCAGGATCCCTTTCTATGCATATTGTGAATCTGTGCTGTTTTATTAGGCAACTTATTGATAAATGATACATGTGCACTGTATTAAAAAAAAAAAAATTAAGATCATATATAAATAGATATATAAGCCATGATTATAATGTTGTACATTGTACATCACTTTAAAACACTTTGATTGCACCATATACTGTCAAGTACAATGTTATTATTATGTAATGTCTTTTACAGAATTCTGGTAGGATCAAAAGCTTATGCCCCTAAATGACTTGTGTATTTTCCCAAAATGACAACATTCCCATGTTTCCAATTATTTCAGGGTACTACTGTGAGGATGGGACCTATGGTAACAGGACAGGAGCTGGTTCAACTGTCAACGCCTTATACAGCACTTTAAAACATTAGTGTACTGCATCATATGATTCAAACTTTATCTACAATATTTGTGTGTATCTTTTATGGTGGTCTATTTGTAAAACAACATATTTCCTTACTCCATTTCAGGGTACTACTGTGATGATGGGTTGAATGAGTTGCCTTGCCCAGCAGGGACATATGGTAACAGGACAGGAGCTGGGTCAGCTGATGAAGCCTGCGCTGCATGCCCACAAGGTAAGCAAGAATCTGTTCAAGATACTTTGCTTATATACATGTACTACATGTATGTCTTGTGTATGACTAAGGTAGTCTCACAGTCTCATTCCAAAACAAATATTTCCACAGCCCTGTTGCAGAAAAAGTTGCAATCGATTGTAAAGTCAGATCATGCAAATCTGATTGGTAAAAATGTGCATATTTTTCTGACTTTTGCATCTTTCTGCAACGTGGCCCAGGTCTGAAGATAATTTATGTTTTTTTTTCTTCAAATACATTCAATATATTTGTCTTTCGGATGATTTCTAGCGATTCTGAGGAAAATTCTCGAATTAATTTGTTAAGATCCAGTCCTTCAAAAGCAATTGTAAAGTTGTGTTGAACATTTGAATACAAATTTTATTTGTGAACTGAACATCACTGAATAGTTATAGAATGATGGAGTTCCCGTTAACATTTGGGAAGAAGTATTCAATCGACGTGTAAATCACCTTCGTTCTTATTCTTGAATTTTAAAAATCACTCAATAATAATGCTTGTAAAGGAAGATGCCAGTCATTTTGAAAGAAAGTTTTGCATAAACATGTGAATTATCACGTTTTTATACCCCATTTTGCAGGATATTTCTGTCCCCAAGACCCTGTGAAGAGTATTTTGTTAACCCGTTCTCAATCCACCCGGTTCCCGTAGTCAAGGGGTTGAATATGAAGATGTCAGTCATTTTGGAAGAAAGTATAAGATAAACATGTGAATTATCACCTTTTTCTACCCCATTTTGCAGGATATTTCTGTCCCCAGGACCCTGTGATTGGTAGTCCGGGGGTGGAGTATATCTGCCCCAGAGGTTACTTCTGTGAGGAGTCCACTGCTACATCCACTGAGCATCCTTGCCCGGCCGGAACATATGGATCAGGACTGGGAGCAGCCTATGAAACAGACTGTGACCCGTGTCCTATTGGATACTACTGTCCATCAGGTAGGATTGTATTGATTTGAAATGAAATCATATGAAATTAAGAACATAAAATACAGTTATGTATTCAATAATTTGGGTAGCCATTTGCAAGGTATTTGTTTTAACCACTTGAACATGTTTATCCAATACAAATGCTTGCAATAAGTTGATTAACCATCAACCATATATAAGGATTCAAATGGCAAACAGATTATAACACCCTGACACTTTGCTGAGTTGAAGATAACCTTTGTATTTGTGTAGATGTAAAGAAAAAACAGATGATTTATACACATACAGTACAATGATGAATGAGTCCATAATATCTAATCATCATTACTCGATGAAAAATTGTGTTGGCCATCAAATACATTTTTAAAAATGTTTTATTATGTTCTTCTTTGTTTTTCCCAGGAACCAGCCTACCCATCAAATGTCCCAAGGGTCACTACTGTCCCCTTGGCACTACCACTGCCCTTGAGTTTCCCTGTCCAGGAGGGCTGTACACAGAGGTGGAAGGGGCACAATGTAAGTATGCAATGAATCATTGTTTATGAGATGATTTCCATAGTAGAGGATTTGATATTGATTCTTTTCAGGAGTATTGTTGTTCTATTTGTCTCATCATTCATAACACTTTGTTACGAGGTGTATCACCCCAACAAGGTACAGCCATTTGTAATGAACAACTTTAATTACCTTGATTAACTTGATGAAGAGGATGCGACCAAAACTAATCTGACATTCTAGAGTTACACTTCCTAGTGCTCTAGGAGTTAAATCCCTGTTTCTTCTTTATTTGTAGCTCAAGCAGTGCCCAGCAGGCTACTACTGCACACCCCAGGCCTGCCCCAATGGGACATTCAACCCTGCAGTGGGCCAGCATCCAGGAACAGACTGTACATTAACCTGTTCCTTACAAGATTTTAAAATCCCTATAGACTTTGTACATAGCCTACCCGGTTCCTGTAGGGAATGGGTTAAGAGATGTTTAATTCCAATTAAATACCTGTTTTATCTGTATTTCCAATACCTGTTTTCTCTGTAGCTCAACTGGAATGCAAGCAGTGTCCAGCGGGCTACTACTGCCCCTCCGGTACCGATACACCCCAGGCCTGCCCCAATGGGACCTTCAACCCTGCGGTGGGGCAGGATGAGGACACTGACTGTACGGCCTGTACCGCTGGGTTCGCCTGCACCACGGTGGCACTGGTGGAGCCGGATTCATTCTGTTACCCAGGGTAAGAAATACTGAAAATATTCAGATGTTCGTTAAAAGTATCAGTTTCTATGGTGAGGTAAATGCAAAGTAGGTTTGCGTTAGCAAAATGTGGGATGAGGAGGGATTGGTAGTCCTGAAAAGGTCTTTTGAAGTTCTGTAAAGGTTAAATATTGGTTATTCTTTCCTGAGCTTGTAGACCTGGGGTACTACAGCAGGGGTATACATGTATTGTAGGGATGGGTAAGGTGATGATGGTGATGATTATGTTGATGATGATGATGATGATTTTGGTGATGATGATGATGATAATTGCGATGATGTTGATGATGGTGATGACAATGATGATGTGTCTGATGATGGTGACAACGGCAACAATGGTGATGATTGTGATGATTGTGATGAATGTGATGATGGTCGCAGTGCCAAAAACAAGGCAATGTTGTAGTGTTTGATGTGCTTGTGGTTTTGCTTACAAACATTTCTTTCAAAATGTTTCTTCACCAGATACTTCTGTCCCCAGGGGAGTGACAGTCCCAACGATACATCCAACGCCTGTCCAGCAGGAACATTCAACGACTTCCACAACCTTACCGCTGCCTTCCAGTGTGATACATGTGAAGCAGGGTTTGCCTGCTATGAAGGTAAGACACCAGTATATTAGCTCTCATATCTTATCTAAATATCTCTGATGATTTGTGTACCCATTCAAGTTGGGAGTGACATTCCCACTGATGCAGCCAATGCCAGTCCAGCAGGAATGTTTAATGACTTCCACAACCTGACTGCTGCCTTCCAGTGTGAGACCTGGGAAGGTTTGCTTGCCTAAGTTTTCCCTCCTAGCAAAACTTTCATGACTGGCTGTATTATAAAATTCTCATATTCTTGGTCAGTGATGCACCAATGAAAGTATTATTCCCAAAACGTTAATGTCATTGATTAACCTGCAAAGGCTTTATGACTTTCCTAGTATTCAAAACATTCTAACTAAACATTTGCTACAGTATGTCCCGTTGTATATATATATTTTGTACACAGGGATAATTTGTCTGTTCAGAAATGTACTATAATTATCTGTACTTGGAGTCAATAAGAGCTTCAAAAACTACTGCCCTGGAAGTTGGACCTACAAGAACGTTATTTTTTGTCACACTCATGTAGCAGATCCTTATAAATCCTTATTAATTCTTGTCAATCCTAGGTACTGGTGGCCAACAAAAGCCTCCTGAACTGTGCGCCCAGGGCCACTACTGTCCAGATGGGACTCAGCACTCAGACCAGTACCCATGTCCAGCGGGATCATGGACCAACCAGACCAACCTGAAATCTTCTGAAGAATGCTATGAGTGTCCCAGAGGGTACTACTGTCTGGAAGGGTCAACAGAACCAACAGATCTGTGTCCCACCGGTCACTACTGTCCGGCAGGTATGTAGCCCATTGAAATTATTTTACAATATTTTGTTTGAGACTTTAGTTGGAATGGTTAAGTAAGGATTGCTTTTAACAAGAGCTATTGAATAATGGTTCAAATGTCGAAGAAGAAACTATTGTCCAGAAGGGTCAGTAGTGTCTACTGGTTCTTTTCCCAATGTTCACTAATGTCCTGCAGGAACTGCAAATTAGATACATTTTCAAATCATTCTGTACTCTCTTAGCCTATTGTTTCGACTTGCAAGCTAAATTGCTCCCCAATTAACTAACTTATTGATTCATGTAATTTGGGAAATGGTATATCAGGCTACAGCTTGGCAGGATGCCATCAGAAAATATGAGGGAAACCATATTATGTTTTTCATATTTGTACTGATTCATCCACATTATTTGATATTAATTAGTTTTGAATAATTTGAAAATAGTATAATATTTCATTTTATTCAACTTTACCCATGCATGCTCCTTGTGTCTCCAGGCACCCAGTCCGCCATGCAGTACCCTTGCCACGCTGGCTCTTACTCCAACGAGCAGGGTAACATTAGATGGGAACAATGTGTGGACTGCACAGAGGGGCACTACTGCCCTGAGGGTTCATCTTTACCAACACCATGTGCAGCGTAAGTACATCTTAGCTCCACCATAACACACTGTGAAAATGATTTCTACACCAATAGTTACCCCCTTGTACATCGGGACAATGTATTTTGTCTTAAAATTGTTCCATTAACCTGGTCTCTGCTAGATTCAGCAGCCCCCATTTAGTTATAACAGGACCCACCAGGTTCATCTTAGCAACTGGTTACTAGATCATACTGTATAAAGTAGCAAAGGGCTCATCTGTTTACTCGAGGTCATGTTTGAATTAAATTCAATTCACTATTTTATTGTTCCAGCTCAATGGAAAAATGGAAGTGTGTGTTTATGCATAGGGAATTATAAAATTGCATTCCGTTATATCTTTTCTCGCAGTGGAACGTTCCGAGAGGAGACTGAGGGCCAGGCAGACACGGACTGTTCCACTTGCACAGAGGGGCACTACTGCAACGGCACCGGCAATGTGGAACCTGCTGAGTGTCTCAAAGGATCATATTCAGTAAGTTGTCTTGTATGGATTTTTAATTTTCTGCAGATGATGTACCACTTTTAAAGGGAGTGTTCAAGATTTTACAAACTGTTCAAATAGTCTCCAGTTATTTTATATGAGAACTTTCTCACACTTTTAGAACTTTGACTTGAAAAAGGCGGACAGTGTCTTTACTGTATGATAGATCTACTGATTCAAAGCATTCTTCTCTGTTATGCAGTCCATTCCTATGCCATCTACCACCTAACTGGGCATGGGTTAAACTCTAGATGTATATAGGATTATAAATAAAAACAAATCAAGAACAAGTATATTAATACATAATGGTACTAATTCTGAAATGAACTCATTACAGTGAAATCAAACACCTATGTCCCATAGTAATGTTTTACTAGGTTTTTTAAAGTTAATACATAATCATTGATTTTGGTAAATTTAACTTTGCACCAGGACTGGGGAGCAACTGACTGTACTACATGTGAAGCAGGTTATTACTGTGATGAACTGGCCACTACACAAACCAACATGTATGCCTACAAGATCTGCCCTGCTGGTCTGCACTGTGACTATGGACGGACCGCCGCACCTGATCTCATCAACAACTACTGCCCTGCTGGCTCATACTGTCTAAGGGGAGATAAGGTAAACATGCCAATTTTCTTCATAATTTTATTCAGGTGATGATGATAATGAAGGTTCATTGGCAGTGACGGTGGCCATAGTGGTGGTGGTGATGATAATGATGATGATGTTGGTGATGGTGATGATGATTTTGATTAAGCCTGGGTCGGAACGGACGGAATACCGGAATCCGTCCGGTGTGTGCGTGTTCCGGTTTTGTTTCCTCCATTCCGGTATTCCGATGAAAATCGCGGAAAACCTCTTTTTCCTCAAAAATTCATATTTTGTAGTAGAAAACTATCAGAAGAAAACAAATGACAAAAAAGTACAAGAAAGACGATGTCGAATGCAACTTACAACGACAAGAAATCCGCTGCGTTTATTATGACAGCCGATCTAGCGCGCGGTGCGGCGAGTACGGCATACGATCGACGTCGTAGACTAGCTACCCCGGCGCGCCCGTTAACGATTCTCAAACGTTGACATCCAGTCCGCCTTCTATCGGTACTAAACTAATGCTCCGATACAGCCCGCCATATCACTCGTATACTTTGCGTGCAGGTTATGGGTCTCATTTCTTACGCGAGATATCCATCCACCGGAATTTGGGGAACCCCCGGCGGAAGGATCTCGCGTAAGAAAAAAGACCCGATAAGCTGCACGCAAAGTATACAAGTGAAGTGTTAGTGTTGACTTATTCGTGTCGTTGTACAAGCTTCAGTTCATGCAGGTCCGAGCGCGTTAGAAAATGTTCGAGATATAATCAGCGCATTTTTTGTTGTTGCTGTTTTTGCAGGTAATTGTTCTCGTATAAGTAAAATAAGAGATAGTCTAGAATAGGTGCGATCTTAATCGTAATAATCTTACATTTTCGTTCCTTTTCGGCACTTTTTAAGAGTGCAACTTGAAAAATGCAAGGTCCAGGCAGTCGAGTTGGCCTGTCTCGCAGCGCGGGGCCTGCCTGCGCTGCCGAAACTATCGGCAGACCTTCTAGTGCGTGTTCGTTCCGTATCATTCATTGGCAGGTTTTTTTTTTATCGGAATACCGGATTCCGACCGGCACAACACCGGCGGATTCCGGAACAAAAAAATTCCGACATGACTCAGGCTTAATTTTGATGGCGATGATGATAATGATGATGATAATGTTGATGGTTGAGATAATGAAGATGATAGGGGTGATGAAGATATTAATGATGAAGACAACAAAAAGATGAAGATAATAATGATGCGGATGATGGTGATAATGAAGATGATGATGATGATGAGGATGATGATGATGAGGATGTACATTAAAGATGCTAATGATGGGGGTGATGCATATATTGATGATGAAGAATATGAAGAAGAAGATGATGATGATGATGATGTAGATGGAGATAATGATGATATTATACATAATCAACTATATTGTTCTAACTGAAATAAATTTTGTCTATGTTTAGTTGAGGTGATTGCGATGTGATTGTGATTCAAGAGAATGTTTAGTTTGTATTCGATATCAATTTTGATTTAATAATGATGCATCATAAGTATTATTTCCGAAATTTAGAAAAAGTAAAAGGACATTTTGATATAATTGTACATTTGATGTTCATTACCATATATTGTGTTATTGCAGGATGCGTTCCCGAGGGACTGCCCCAATGGAACATTCAGTGATGAGACCGGTCTGATCCAGGAGTCAGAATGCCAGATCTGTCCTGCTGGCCAGTACTGCTCTCCACCGGGACTGACGTCACCAGTAAGTTTCCTATTATTGCTAATTAATTATTTAGATAAGTCTAAAGTCATTTTTGTTATATCCCTCATAATATATATTATAATCCCTATATGTCTCCGCCCCCTTCCTTAGCTGTATGCATGTGTTTGTATTATGTGTAGTATATAGTATTAGGTTTGTATGTTTCCTCGTCATTTATAGCCTCTAAAGAAGATTATGCTAGGATCGAAAATGTAGGCCCTATATTGACTCTCATTTGATTACACAGGCATTAATATTAAAGTAGATAAGCAGTTTTCAGCAGTATTTTTGCATCATAAGAATGTACTAACCTAATGTGATTGGTTGAATTGGAGTGACATGTTTAGCAAAAATTCCAGCCAACATTGCCCAGAGAGGGTTTGTAAGTTCTGTAAATACCATTCCTGTTAGTGGTAGACAATATGTGACCGGCTATAGCAAAACCCGGCACTTATATCGGTAATTCATGTTTTGAAGAAATTTGCATTTTAAGTTCACACAATGTGTGTAAAAGGCCTATGATTGTAAAAATTGAAACATACATATCTTCCCCAATTATAGACCAATTAGTTAGAATATATTATCAAATGAAAGCTTGTGATGAGGCCTTTCTAATGGTTTGAAAATTTACATTTTACATATTGTTTGACCTGGGCTGTTATCCTTTTCAGGACTTCAGCCAAAAGGAATAACTACCATTCTTGTTCACCTCTTACCCAACTTTAATGGAATGTCACAACCATCATGATGGAAACCGATGATTTTATACATAATTGACACAAACCTGTTGGAATCACAGTTTAAATATGTTATTTACATCTAAACTTGACTTACCCCCTCTACAGGCTGACTAGCATATTTCTTTCTCAATACAGAGTTTAATCTCAGATGAAAATTAATGTTGCTATATGCACCAACATTTCGGAATGAAACAAATGTAATATGCTATTTACATGTAAACTTGACTTACCCCCTCTACAGGACGGTGACTGTCCAGGTGGTCATTACTGTCCAGAGGGCACAGCTAACCCGTATGAGAACCCATGTCCAGCCTCGTTCTAACTCAATGTAGAACTTAACATAGAAACTGATACTTAGATATATGTACACGAAACACCAACCTGTTGGAAGTAGAGTTTGAATATGTTATTTTAACTTGACTTACCCCCTCTACAGGCTGGTGACTGTCCAGGTGGTCACTACTGTCCAGACGGCACTGCTGACCCGTATGAGAACCCATGTTCATCCTCATTCTACCTCAATGCAAGTGCAGGAGAAAACTCGCAGGGATGTACGCTGTGCATCGCTGGATACTACTGCCCAATAGATGGCCTTGCATGGCCATACGACTGCCCACAGGTAACAACGGGATGACTGCAAACGTTACTTAACCCGTTCAGAAAAGAGTTTATACTACTTGTCTGAATACTTGTAGTAGATGCGCATTCAGACAATGGTCTGAATAGGTGCTATTGAAGTGCATTAATGCATATCACTGACCGAGGTCCATACAAACCTAATAATGCTGGCCTCCAGTGTTCGCATAAATAGTGGTAAAGCCGATAGAGTTTTCACATTTTTCTTCCAAAGCAGAGATCTGAGTCGGAGTAATGTTACATATAATAAACAGGAATATTACGATGTATAAAGTAGTATAAACTCTTTTCTTGAGTTGCATTGCCCTTTAACCCATTCAGGAATAATTAGTTTGTATTCAACCCCAATCAAGCCGGGTTATTATGACTCCACACAATGTATTTTATTGCTTTTTGATGAATGCTGTTATTGACCATTGTCCAACCAATTTTCGCCTAACCGTCAATTGCAACTTCAACTGCAGTGATTAGAATACAAAATAAATGAAGGTTTTATGAATCCTATGAAGAAACTGAAATTCACAAAATTGAGCGACTTCTGGCCCGACAGTCATTCACAAAGGGTCATGAGTCCTTGTACAATATACCCAATCATTGCAAATTTTGTCTCCCAAAATTTGCAAGACTTTCATGAAAAAAACTCATGCAAAATTTCAAGCCAGCTCTATTATGGTTAATCAGTCATGTAAGATTCCAGCCTAGGCGCATAACTTTTACCCAAATAGCAGAAATTAAGTACAGTATGACATGATATGCAACATTTGCAATTAACCTTATGTTTAACCTTTGTATTCACTCTATTCCAGGGGTCCTTCTGTCCAGCTGGTAGTGCGTACCCCCAGGCCTGCCCCACCGGTACCTACGGTAACTCCACCCTCCTGCGTCGCAGTGAGGACTGTACACCATGCCCAGGAGGGTACTACTGTGAGGGAGCTGGTAACTTGGAACCAACAGACGTCTGCGATGCTGGCTTCTACTGTAGCTGGAAGGCTGTGTCTTCTGTAAGTTAAATTCTCTAACTATTTATGAACATCTGTATTTGTCAAATTAAAGAAGCTATAAAGTAAACTAAGGTCCATGGAAAATATAACAAACACCTTTGCTGTAATACTTTACTGTTGGGGAGGGTGCATTTGTTACTGTATAAACTGATATACAGTCAAGCATGTGTATAATGACCACTAAAGGGAAAGCGAATGGTGGCCACTGTAGACAGGTGACCTGTAGGCTAAAGACATGTTCCAGAAGATTGTTTTGTTTCCTCTGCACTCATTTGCTGTGGTCAGGTCCCTATAGGCATTTTGGCTGCTTTAGGAAGGTGGCTACATACGTAATAAGTCTAGTTTGACTGTACAATGCACTTTAATATAAATTTTTGACGACACATATTTAAGTGACTACATTTATTTTTTGTAATAGTTAGTTTGTTATACTGATTTTGTTCTGATTATAACGTCATATACATGTACCATCAACACCTTGTCATGAATAAACCATAATTTTATGCTATTCCATGCATCCCATACCCTCCCCCATCTACAGGCACCAGTGGATGGTTTCACAGGGGGAGTATGTCCAGCTGGTGGCTACTGCCCAGCAGGCTCTGCCTTCCCTGCCAACTGCCCCCTGGGTACCTACAGTAACTCATCTGGCTCCAAGTCTCCGGACGATTGCGTCGCATGTGACCCAGGGTAAGGACAACAATGATGGTGATGATGATGAGAATGGTGGCGGTGATGATGATGATGATGATGATGATGGTGATGGTGTTGGTGATGGTGATGGTAATGGTGATGTGATGGTGATAATGATAATGATGATGATGATGATGATGATGATGATGCTGATGGTGTTGGTAATGGTGATGGTGATAATGATGATGATAATGATGATGATGATGATGATGATGATGATGATGATGATGATGATGATGATGATGGTGTTGGTGACGGTGATGGTGATGGTGATGGTGATGATAATAATGATAATGATGATAATGATAATGATGATGATGATGATGATGATGATGATGATAGATGATTATGGTGGAAATGACGATGATGTCCTGGTGATGATTTTTCGTGGTACTGTTGCTGCTAATCTAATGATGGTGATGATAGTGATGAATCTATTGATGATGATGGTAGAGATGACGACACTGATGAATGATGATGTTGGTGATCATGTTGATGATGCTGACATGTGATGATCATAATAACGGTAATGATGATGCAAATGTAACCTATCCTCATTGTCACACATGTTCTTCCACCAGCTACTACTGTGCAGGTGATAACAACCCTGAACCCACCGGCCCCTGCAACCCCGGTTACTACTGCACCGGTGGCGCAGGTACCCCAATCCAGAACGCGGTACCAGAAGGCCACTACAGTAAGAGTGCAGCATACAAGGCTGAGCCCTGCGAGCGAGGCACGTACCAAACTGCAATGGCGTCATCATCTTGTCTAGATTGCCCTCAGGGAGCGTATTGTAACGACTCTGGGACGGCGGTTCCTGAGCCCTGTCTGATCGGTCACTACTGTCCACCGCTGACCATCATCCCTATTCCGTGTCCCGATGTAAGTCAGTGGATTTTAATCTGTCATTTATTTAGTCATGACTTTGCAGGTAGTTTAAATCTGTTAAGCTGTTATCACAATGTATAGTCCCTCTTAGTGATGAGTCTGGTTATAAAATCACCTGGATTGAGGCTAGAAAACTTGCCTTACGGGCACCTTTTCCTGTGCAAGAAATGTCATGAAATGTGTCTCATCTAGATATTATGATGCTAATTAATTCCTGTAGATTATAATGACTCAATGCAATGTAACCAACATAATCATGTCATTAATAATCACCTGTAACAAGATCTGTATTAAATTGATTGTTGGCTTTGATTTTGCTCAGTGTACGTACCATCTGAAGACCAGTGGCCTCATTATTGGGAATAGTACTCAGCGTATGCCTTGCACATACACAGGTGCTACACTATCCACGTGGAGTGAAGCATTTGCAGCAGGTCACAACATATTATACCATGATCATTGTTAGTCTCCGGACCTTAGTATTAAGTATTCTTATCATACCGTAGCAAAAGTAAAACAAAATTTAATGATTTAATCGTGTTTGATTTCATTGCTTTTGGTGACAGGGTACATACCGTCTGGAGACCAGCGCCCAGGAGATTGGTGACTGTACCCTGTGTCCCCCAGGCAAGTTCTGCGGTGCTACAGGGCTGTCCACATGGAGTGGGGACTGTGCAGCAGGACACTACTGCCTTGGAGGAGCCAACACTTCACATCCTTATGAAACTGAATGCGTAAGTCTTTGCAAACATGAGACAATCATAATCATAATGCAATCAATGATTCTTAAATGTACTCTTATCATCACCCTCTTCGCCTGATAAGGCATAAAGATGTACGTAGTACTACATAACGGAAACATGGTTGAATAATAAATCACCTCCTTTATTTAATATTGAAAATTACAAATTAATTAGAGTTGATCGTAATTATGGACGAGGGGGTGGAGTAGCATTGTATATCCATGATTCTTTATTATTTAAAGAGAGACCCGACTTACATGTAGATGGCTCCGAATATATTTTTATTGAAATTATAAATAAACAAGCTAAAAATATACTTGTTGGAGTGATGTATAGACCACCTCATAGTAATATTGATATGTTTGTGGATGGATTAGAAGAAAGTCTTTCTTTAATATCGCGTGAAAATAAAATCATATATCTTATGGGTGATTATAATATTAATTTACTTCCACCTGCATTTAATAATATTGGACTTAGGTTACTAACTACACTCTCTTCTTATTCCCTCCATCCACATATTAATAAAGCTACCCGAATAACTAATGTAACTGAAACTTTAATAGACAATATATTTTCGAATATTTGTAATGAAGATACTCAGAGTGGAATATTGTATTTTGATATTTCTGATCACCTCCCCATATTTGTTATTTCCCCTACGATTAAATTATCTAAACTTGAGCCCATGAAGTATATATACGTTCGAAAAGAAACGGATGCTAATATTCAGAGCTTTCGGGATGACTTAACATCAGAATCTTGGGCTGATGTATACAATTTAGTAGATGCTAACAATGCATACGATATATTTTTGAATAAACTAATGTATTATTATAATAAAAATATTCCTTTGGTTCGAATTAAGTTAAATAAAAATAAGGCTAAGAAACCATGGATAACTAGGGGCATTTTACGATCGATTGCGACTCGCAATCGATTATATAAGAAAGCATTACGAAGTAAAGATAATAATGATTTAGATAAATATAAAAAATATAGAAATAAGTTAACATCAATTATTCGGCTATCCCGCAAATTATATTATTCAAATAAAATTTTGAGTACTCAAAATAATAATTCACTTTGGAATATTATAAAAGATCTTACTGGTAAGAAAAAATATATAAATACAAACATTAATGTCAATGGACAAGATATTAATAATTTGAAAGAATGTGCAAATTTGTTTAATGATTATTTTGTTAATATAGGTCCCACATTAGCCTCTAAGATTGATGCTGGTAATAATAATTTTTCTCAATACCTTTTTGAACCCTCTGAAAATTCATTATTCTTCACTCCCACAACAATTTATGAAGTAGTTTGTATAGTTCAATCATTGAAATCAAGTAAGTCATCAGGACAGGATGGGTTAAGTATGAATCTCATTAAGCAAATAATACACTTTATTGTTTCTCCATTGGTTTATATATTTAATATTTCTCTCTCTACTGGTTCCTGTCCTAACTTATTAAAAGTTGCTAAAGTTATACCGATTTATAAAAAAGATGACCCATCTAAACTTCAAAATTATCGCCCAATATCACTATTATCAAGTATTTCAAAGGTTTTAGAGAAATTGGTATATAATAGATTGATTTCTTTTTTGAATGAGCACGATATTTTGATTCCTAATCAGTTTGGTTTTAGGAAAAATCATTCAACTGATTTTGCTTTAATTCAACTTTGTGATAAGATAATTGAATCTCTCGCTAAAAAGGAATATGTTATAGGTATTTTTATGGATCTGAGTAAGGCCTTTGATACCATCGATCATACAATTTTACTTCATAAACTAGAACACTATGGTATCAGAGGCCTTGCTCTATCCTGGTTTGAGGACTATCTTAAAAATAGAACACAGTACGTTTATTATTATTCCAATAGTTCCTCAAAATTGAACCTCACATGTGGAGTTCCTCAAGGTTCCATCTTAGGCCCACTATTATTTTTGATTTATGTTAATGATATAATAAGATCATCAAATATTCTAACTTACATTCTTTTTGCCGACGACACAAATATAATTTACTCACACAAAAATATTGATACACTTGTTGATACTGTAAATCATGATTTGTGTAATATCTCATTATGGTTTAAATGTAATAAATTATCCTTAAATATAAGTAAAACTAATTTCATTCGTTTTAGAACTATTAACTCCCAAGACCAACCTCAATGTAATTTGTTTATAGATGGTTTATCCCTGGTAGAAAAACAGTCAACTAAATTTTTAGGAGTTACTATTGACTCAAATTTGTCTTGGAATGAACATATTCATAATATAACTATTTTGATATCCCGGAATATTGGTATTTTGTATAAAATGAAATATTTGATAAATGATAAATCTTTATTTACTCTTTATAATACTTTAATTTTACCGTATATAACATATTGTAATATTATATGGGCAAATTGTAGTAAAATGAAAATAAACTCAATATTTCTTCTGCAGAAGAGAGCAATTCGTATTTGTACACACTCTAATTATCTTGCAAATTCTAACCCGTTATTTAGTCAATTAAAAACGTTAAAGGTTTATGACATACATACGCTCCAAACTGCCATTTTTATGTATAAGTATACTTCCAAAACACTTCCAGCATCTTTCCTAAACTTTTATTTATTAAATGTAAACGTACACTCGTATTTAACTCGACATGCTCATGATTACCATCTTAATAATCCCAAACTTAGTTTAGCCCTACGATCAATTAGACACCATGGACCAGATATTTGGAATAACTTACCTAACCATATTAAAATTAGGACCTCCCTTTATTCATTTAAAGCTAATATGAAAACATATTTGTTAACTCAGTATAGTTTGCT